>VMRN01000062.1:745986-798332 GCA_010277015.1 Poeciliopsis turrubarensis
TGTGTGTGTGTGTGTGTTTGGGGGGGCTGATCTGAAGCCAAATTCCCTTCTCACTTTTCAGATATTTGTTTGCATTTTTCTTGAAATAATGCAATATTTTCCTCCCACTTCACTATAATCCACTGCTCTCAGTTTGTGTAATCACATAAAATCCCAGTTAAATACACTGAAGTTTGTGGTTTTGGCATGACAACATGTGGAAAAGCTTGGTTCGAAGACTTTTTCTTTTCTTTTTTTTTTGCGAAGGCACTGTAAATTTCTACTCTCCGCCGCACCGACCCGGCTGTCCCGGCGGATTTATTTCAAAGACGGGCCCGTAACTGAGGCTGTTGGACACAGACAAGCCGCAAGCAAAAGCGAAGGAATCCTTTCCTGTGAAAATGTTGGAAACCAGATGCGGTGCAGAGAGGAAAAAACAGCTTCCCCACCACAATACGCCGCTCTTCCACTAATGTGAGAAAAAAAAAAGCAAAAAAAAAAAAAAAACGAAGATTTTTCCTCCTCTGCCCCCTTCGCCGCTGTCCGTCAAACATGCAATTTCTGTTCGACCGCAATCATTTGTGTATGATCAGGTAATTAGAAGGCTGCAGGCTGCCATTGTGGAAACAAAGAAACTGATCTCATAACTGGGACCACCTATCTCACAAACTTTCTCCCTCGAGGAGCATGTTTTTGTTGCGAGTGAGCACTAATGTGTGTTTTACAGCCCTGCTAAGTTTAGTTCCTTGGGAATATCACAAAGATGCTGAAACGGGCCGCTTCCATAAAACTCTCGCTGTAGTCCTCCCACTTTGAGGTTTCTGGCTCCAACGTTCCTCTGACATACTTCAGTAAATATAATATGCTTTATTTCTTATGATTATTTCTGTACCAAAACCATGGATCTTCAAAGGTTTTAATTTTTTTTTTCTTTAATTAACTTCCTTTTTTTTTTTTTTTCTTGGAGTAGTTGAGCTCATTGCCAGGGAGCCATGACCTCATGCTGTAATTTTAGTCTAATTCCATTTTGGAGGGGGACTGACTCAATTCAGCAGGCCCTTGATTCAGGACCAAAAAGGTTAAGAAACGACCACTGGCTAATAGCAGGGCTAAAGATTCTTAAGAAAATAAAGATCACTTTTTGACCTTTTTCACTTCCTCTTTCAATTGCAGTTCTCAGTCATCTCTCTTTCCTTAGGTCCAGCTGCACGTGTTTTCATTTACATGAGATTGTTTTAACCTTCATTCTGCTACATTTCTACATTGAATCGTTTACCTGCCGTTAGGGTTCTACTCATTTTTATTGCCAAAGATAAATACTTCTATAGACTGGGATTTCAAGAGTCCTCAAAACATTTAGTTTGATTTTATATTTGTGGATGGATGGGTAAACATTTAGATCAAATGGTTCTTCTTTCATTTATCCAAACTTATCCAGGTATATGAAAAATGCAAAACAGGAAGTTCCATATGTTTGCAGACAAGGCGTGGGCCGGTTACCCCTTTTCAAGATAAGCCTTGATTTGAAAAAGCTGTTGGATTTGATTTAATAGCCAACAGCATTTACTGTCATATGTTTTTATATGTTTAGGCAGAGAGAAAGTGGAACTCCACTCACACGTCTCTCCGTGTATGACTAGAGCGGAGAGACACTCATGACTCTCCACTTGAGCTACAAAACTGCTGCTAGCTGTTTTGTAGCTAAATTGAGCTACAAAATATTCTAAATATTCCATTACATGAGAATATTTAGGCTAGTGTAAGGAGACTGATGGCAACTTGGAGGAAAAACATTCTACATGTAAAACGTGCTTACAGACAGTGGCAGGCAGAGGAGAAAACAAATTAAACAAACTCAAAGTAAAGTTTATATTGTCTCGAAAAGAACAAGCGACTGTTAGCGTCTAGCATTGGTGATACAAATATCACTGTGGCATATTGTGCTGGTCATAACTTGTATGCATAGCTGTTTTGGAGTTACATTGTATATTTGATTAATTTTAAGTGAAAGGCAAAAATACCAAGTGATTTTTTTGTGTCTTTACCTGGGAAGCTCTTTAGCTTAACTCGTATTTTGTAAAAATGTGTTCCTTCTCATGATGTCTGTCGGATCTGTGTACATATGAGTTTTATGTACACAGATAAATACCATCAAATACCGTCTTGGAATCCAAAATGCAGTAAAAACTTCCAACGGGATACACTGCGTGATTACAAAAATTACTGTTGTCACGTAGTATAAGCTGATTTATCCTAGCTACTGGCATAAATCTAGCAGCATAAATTAGCATAGTTTATTAAATGTAAACTATGCTAGTTACATATAATAGTTGTCCTATTAAATGTAAGCTGTACTGTTATAGTTTACATCTACACTCATACAGTTCAACTTCCAAAGATCATTAAATTTGACAATGACTATAGAAATTATGGTGGTAAGTTCATTTAAAATGCCAGCTAAATTCACACGTCTGTCCCAATTGTTCTTTTAGAACTTTATCAGCAGGTCATGTCAAAGATCAGCCCCATAATTCAGCAAACATTTAAAAAGAAAATCGTGTACGCATTCATGTCAAAACATACCAAAGAAAATGCTAAATAGCACATGTGCAAGTAGCATTTGGGAATAAATGTAAGTTTCCTTGCGCATCATAAGCTTAGCATAAGGAGAAACAGAGTAAGTTCCTGTCACAGTGCAACAGCAGCACAACATGCAAACCCAACGCAGCATCTCAACCGTAGAGCTTTTCCAACTGACTTTACTATCATTTTTCTGAAATAATAGAAAATTTTACGGCATGTTTGTTTGAACTGAGCAACCATTGGCCCTCTTGACTCGACCGGAAAGGACCACAGACCCTGCATGGAACAACTCCCTACTTTTGTTTAGTCAGTTCGAAGCAAACATTAAAGGCAGACCAATTCTCTCGTCTTCCTCTTTCCAAGCAGTCTGCTTTTGGACAGCTTTCCAAACACTAAATACATATATCAATCACATTCCAGTAGAGCTAGCGTGTTGGCATGGAGGCGAAGGCGGACAGCCACAGCCGGAGCTGTGTGGTGTGTGAGTTGAGGTCTGGGTGTTACTCTCCTGGAACGGATTCAGCGCTAATGAGCTCGGCGTTTAGGCTAAATGCCAGCGAGCGCCACACCAGCAACAAATTGCACACCCTGAACACCTTCACGTATTTCACATAGCACCACAAAAACGGTAAGCTGAACGCATATTCCCAATCAAGAAGTTTATCGCAGCTGATTTAAGCGAGCGTTCGGACATTCTGACCGTTAGGAGTGATGAGGCTGAAACCATTTGAAGGTTTCTGGATGCTCGGCTCGGCATAACCCCCACTCCCCTTCTGGCCCCTCCTCTCTTTCTTTTCCCTGCCAAGACAGCCAGCTCCTCTAACATCCCATTAGTGCAAAATCACATAATACCCATAATGTGCTTTGTCTATTTTCATTTCAAACACACACCACGCCTGTGTCACAGCGCTCCTCGTTCTGCCTTTTCGAGATAGCTGGTCCTCCTCTCCAGCGGCCATTCTTCTCCGTCTTTTGTCGCCACCGTTTCTCATGCGGTACGTCCCCCCTCAGCTAACACTTCAACTGATATTTCCGGCCTTTTATCATCGGGTGAATAAAGCAAAGGATCTCCAAGCCAATTAGGAAGCATATGGATCTTTCTTTCTCTCTCTTTTTTTTTTTCTTTCCGGGTTATAATTGCAGAAACTGTAACTCATTGGTAGGATGAGAGGAGGGAGTAAAGAATGCATCGACATCTATGTGTGTGTGTGTGTGTGTGTGTGTGTGTGTGCGTGTGTGTGTGTGTGTGTGTGTGTGTGTGCGTGTGTGTGTGTGTGTGTGTGTGTGTGTGTGTGTGTGTGTGTGTGTGTGTGTGTGTGTGTAGAGTGTTTATTTGCCTGTGTGAGGGGCATCTCGTGCGGGGAGCATCCAGGGACGCCAAAGCCACACGCTGCGTTTGTGGAAGATTATTAGAGCGAAAGATATCGAGTCTGACTCTCAGCGAGAGAGAGAGAGGAGGTTCCTCGAAAGACTGATCCGACTGATGGGGAAGGAGACGCCACGCGCATGTGCACCATCCGGTCGGACTGCGTGTGCATGCGTGTTTATTTAATGGGAGGGGGAGGGGGATTCCGGGAATATCAATATTAGCTACATTCGGAAAATTCAGTGACACACGGGTTGCCATGGTATTAGAATTGTGGCAGTGATGGATTCAGGACCAGTGGGATAAATAACTATGCAGATAATACATTGGTAAGTCATTTAGGTGGAAATCACATGCAACCTCTGGTTGTTTATAAAGGACCTTAACAATGAGCTTGAATGGGGCAAAATTTACATATATTTATTGAAGTTTTGATATTTACTATGATGGTAAAGTTATAGAACATTGGAAAGTTTCTACCTCAGCAGTTTACCCTTAAAAAGTACAATAAAGTAGTCCATTTAGATTATGACTTAAACTTCAGAAACACAGTTGAGGTATGATTTTTTCTTAAAAAATTCCCATAATGTCACCTTCTTAAAACATTGATCAATGCATTTATTTTTTCCACAAAAAAAAAAAAAAAAAAGACTGGCCACTATTTCAGGAAGGTGACAGCACGAAGAATGGAGATTTAAGTGTTTTGCTGTCAGATGCAAAGAATAAACTGTGGCTTTATCTACGCAATGCTATTCTTCATTTGCAGTTCTCTTACATTAGTGATGAATGATCATAAATGTGCATAAAAAAAGAAAGAAGAGTTCCTTTTCGAATGATATTTTTTCAACGCCTCTTTTATCCAATATTAATATTTATTGTTTGAGTACAAGTTTTCTGCAAACCCTCTCAAGTTTATGAAATATGGATGTGCATGATCATGATGATTAAAGACAAACTATGCTTGAAATGTATTGGTGAATTTTCAACCCAATGCGCTATGTTGAAATACAGTTTAGACCTGTTTTCTTATTATTTCCAAGTGAATATCTGAGTTTAAAGATTGTTCATTTGACCGTGAATAATTCTACATTTTTTAAAGGTAAGCATTATTGAATAGTAAGCTTTGAAAAGTTGGCTGCAGAAACGTGAAACTTTCAGTGAAGTAGGAAACATAGTTAAATCGGAAACAAGTTATTTCCAGAGTTATTTGTCTTCAAAGTGCTTTGAGGTGGCATTTGTTACAAACTGGTGACTTATACACGAATCTAGCCGAAAAGCTTGTAGATTTAAAACTCAGAGGTTTTAAACAAGTAACAAATCATATGGAACAAACATGCCTTAAAAAAAAAAAAGGCTGCCTGGCGATTCCATCCACGAGTTAATTCAGAATGCAGTGTAAATTCTTGCTTCACTTTTAATCCCAGTTCAGAGCCATGTGGGATTTTTCAAAGCCGATGTTATTGTTGGATCCGCAGACTTAGTGTGAGGAGGATTTTCTAAGCGTTCGATGTTTAATTGGGAAAGGAATTTCATTCAAGAGCGTCTTTAAACTTGAAGAAAATGAAATGCGAGGGATTTAAAAAAAAAAAAAAAAGAGTTGGATTGAAGTTACACAACACAAAGATTTACTGTTTCGGTTGTAACAAATGCAAACGGAGGGTAATAAACATTTATAGCTGGCCTAAAGCAATAGCGAACCAAGCAGCTGCTGAGAGCTCAAACGCCAGCAGAGGGCCTCCAAGAGAGGAAGAACTGTCACCGAGGTTTCGCTTACAAATTCATGAGTAACATATCAGTGGTCTTTCAATAAAAGTAGCATTCTATCCGACCGCTTTCCGTTCTCTCTATGCTTAAACATCATTAACACCCATTGTCTTGAGGGCACAACAGAATTCCTCCATATTTTCTGTCTCTACCCATCTACTGGACACAATGGGGGGGTGGTGCCTTTCTCTACTGGTCAATGGGCAACAGACAGTTGGAGGAAACCAGAGTACCCAGAGAGAACCCATGTGGGAAAAACATGGAAGCTTCATGCAGAAAGGTCTCCAGTGCTCATCGTACGAGATGCCGGGATCTCAAGAAAAATAAGTTTTTTAAATGGATATGTGGATGTAATCATCTAATTTTAATTCATTTATTGAGGTAACACTCATGATATTAGATGTATGGCACATAAATTTCCAAACGTAGATGATACAAATAAGACAATTCCCCAAATATAAATGTCTGTCATATGGTGAACATGGTAGCATGTTGAGGGAGACAGTCTTAAGTTTGAGCAGTAAAGGATAGAAATGGCTGAACTCTCTCTTGTATCGGTAAACTAATGAATTAAGTTGGGTTTTTCTTTTCTGCCAAAATTGATATTGGTAAAAAAAAAAAAAAAGAAAGAAAACATTAATTTTGGCCCGAAAAAAAAGAAAAGAACAATTTCTAGGGCAGGGAGATGACGATATGTCATGGTTGGACAAACAGCAGGAGTTACAGTAATTTTATTTTGCTGTTCATTTGTCTTTTATATGAAATCTAAGCTTGAGCCTTTTTAATTATAAATATGTCAGTTGGTATTTCTCTGAGAGCCTGAAAATAATCTAAGGGGCCGTCCACTAAAACACAACTTACAAACAGCAGTCCTGTTCCTCTCTCTCTCGCTCCCTCTGTCTAACACACACACACTCACACACACACACACACACATATGCATTCTTAAGCTAACCAGAACAGGGAGAGGAATTACAGCTCTCGCTTTTTTGGAAAAAAAAAAAAAGCGAAAACGCAGAGTGGTGATTAATGAAGCGGAAAGGACGAAGGTGGAGAGTCCGGGTTATCAGAGGGAAGGTAAATGACACTGGAAAGGCCCTGCCTTCAGCCCTCAAAAGTTTGCGTGAGGCGAACTTAACGGAACGTCAGGTTGTTTTTCCGCTCCGCTGCTCTCTGGACTGAGCCAGAAACTAAAGGTGACGTGCTCTCATTAGTCTGCCCTCTGTAGTAAAGCCAGGCCATTTAGTGTACCCGAAATCCCATTGTTTAATTGTGTGGGTCAAGTCAAAGGTCAGACAAAATATTGATGAACTTTTTTTTTCTTCTTTCTTTCTTTCCTTTTTTTTTTTTTTTGAAGGAAAGGAGGTGGGGAGGGAGGCGGAGGCTTAAAGCTGCGGGGAGGCGGTCGAGGGCAGAGGTGCGAGGGCCACAAACACAGCTGTACAGACACAAGCAGAACAGAACCAGGGAGCTGGGAATGCTGTCCCTTTCTTCCTTCTTTTTCTTGTTACTGCACTCCACTTAGAAAAGCTGCATAACACGGGCACAGACAGCTGCGTTCAAGTCATCCGAGTAAACACTGTGCTTGCAAAGAACCATGACCGCAGCCGAGAACGCAGAGCCAGCATGTCCGAAGGAGACGGCGTGCCACGGCAGAGTGTTATGGATTACACTGTTTGTTTAAATCCATGTTAGGTGGATTATGCTCTTTCACTAAGGAGGGATGGCAGGGGTCAAAGGGCAGTGAAGCGAAGGCTGCTAAGAAGGTCCTCAAAACACAGCTTTTTCTTTCTGACCTGAGGGAATTCCTGCACTGAGCCGCCGGGCGCAAACACGCCGAAACGCCTACGCGCTCCCTGCGCCGAGGCTGCGTTAGCGCAGCAAAGTGGAGGAAACTGTTGGAAATTCAAATTATTAAAAATAAAAAAAAAAGTCATCCTTAGGTTTCAAGGGTCGAGGTCCTCGCTGGCTTTTGCTTGTTTTCAGGTCAGAGCTGTCCAAACAGAAAGATTGAAAGGAGAAAGTGTGCCAAGCCTCTACTGGTTGACATCTTTTTAAAAAAAAAAAAAAATTTAAATAAAATGAAACGCAAAAATAGTCATATATAGATAAATGATATTAACTAAATAAATAAAGTAAAAGTAAATAGATAAGCAATGTCACTTCAACTAATAACGTCCAAACACGTCACTAAAAATTCAGCAATTAAATCGGATTAAATAAAAATATAAATGGACATCCTTCTGTCTCCTATCTCCATACATGAATTTTTTTTTTTTTTTGCTATGTGAACAAAAATAAATACATGTGCCTCTTGTAGTTTATGTAGTTTAAATGAATGTGCAATGAATTGTTCAGTGCATGTAATAAATCCCAACTGTGATGGCACGGTCATACATAAAGTACATGAAAAAAAATAAAATGAAATGATCTCTTTCTGTCCCCTAAACGACATGTTATTGGTTAATTGAATTAAAATAACACTGCACGGTTTGAAGAAATGCCGGCACGTCCTGTGATAACCCCTCCAAACGCCCCCAATTCTGGAAGCTAAATGGGATTTTAACAAACAAAACAAAAACAAAGCGGTCACTTGACGCCCCGGGCGCGCTCCTGGTGACATTTAGCAGCGAGGGAAACTATTTCCTTCACCATTCACAGCAAAAATGCTCCTAATTGCCGCCGAAGTCTGCGCTGCAAGTTTGGGAAACGCTCTGTGTGATCCTCCTCGGGCTTGATCTCTGCGGTTCAACTCGGGGGCCTGTGTTTACTCCTGCGCGGAGAAAATGGGTTTACTCCTGCTGCAATTTGGATATGACACTAAAATATACCCCCCCCCCGAACGCGCACCATTTGGAGCGCTTTGTACTCCTAATGGCCATTCATTGTGGTTTTCCACGATAAGCGCATTTACTCTGACCGAAACAAACATTTCCCAAACACGCCTTTATCCGGGCTGCTGCGCGGTGCAGCAGCGCAAACGCCATCAGATGGACCCGGAGGGGGTCATCTGCGCGATCCGGATCATTTCACCGATACAAATCATGGGAATGTTTCTTTCTTTCTGTCTGTCTTTTTTTTTTTTTTTTAAGTGAAGCAGATCGCTTTTCTGTTAGCGGGCACCCGACAGGGGAAAACCGGAATTTCCCCAGAGTATTTGTCAAAAGCCTTCATCCTATGCAGCATCAGCCCTGCGCGCAAAGAGGAGCTCCTGTAGGAGCTGCTGCGGCTGTGCGCACTACCAAAACGCTCCCTTTACGAGTTGTTTTAACCTCCACCTCCACATAGTCGTTTTTTTTTTTCCAATCGGAAAAAAAACGAAGGAATGTCAAGTGATGTTTTCTGCTCTTTTATGTGTTCAGGGACGGGAAACGTGGCCCCGACAAATCACCGATAAAGCGAGCACTGTCGTGTGTCAACAAACACCTGGTGACACTTGTCCGCTTGTGATAAAAACTTTTTTATTATTTTTATTTTACCGCGGATCTCCAAACTATAAAAATAAATAAATAAATAAATAAATAAATAAATAAATAAATAAATAAAAACACGACTTGTTTTCCGGGATATTAAAGTTTCAGATAACAAGTACGCACAGTCGGTGCTGGAACAAAGTGTCGCTAATAAAGTCGGTGTAACAATTTAACTTAGATTTTATCCGTACTTCCGTGTTGACGTCACAACAGTGTAATTCTTTAAAAGCCTTTTTTTTTTTATTCATTTAAGTGAATTAATTAATTAATATTAGGATAATTTTGCTAATCTAGTTCATTTTCCCAAATAAAGAATTCACTTGAAAACTAATGAGGAGGATGTGCTATTCAATGGCAATAACAACTTACTCTAGCATCTTCCTTGCTAGCTGCAACGACGTTAGCATTAGCACCACTCGTAAGCTAGGGATGGTATAATGAGACATAGGTGAAATAGTGGAGTTTAAAATCTCTTCAAACAAGACGGTATGTGTCCTATTTCCGTGGCAACCATAAGATAAGATGCCCCCTTCACGGATAACTTGCTTTGCTAGCAAGTTATAAGTTAGCATTAGCACTTTTGCTGAACTATTGCAAGCTGCTTACAAATATAAAGTGTTGCTCTAGGAAAGAAGATTTATTTTAACATTGTTTAGGTTTTACAGAGTGTATATATTTACTCCTAGCGTGACATATTTAACGCTAACCATTTGGCCAAAGAGAGATTTAAAGAGGAGAGGTGAAAGCAAATGAGGTGGATTAGCAGTGCTTGACAAAAACTGGTGGTGTCTTCAAGGTCATGTTGCTATCTGCTGCCCATAAATTGAGCTGGTAAGATGTCACGGCAGCCATGTGACTTGTCATCCAGCAGCAGTCTTCAGTCAGAGGCATCTTCAGGTTAAATGCGAGACCGACTGCTACTGGAGATTCTACTTGCCCACAGATCCACTACCCATGACAACTCTGTCAAGATACTTGGATGATGTGAGTTACGACAACATTTAATTTCCCCTTGGGAAAACTAAAGTTTTTTTTTTTTTAACAGAATGGAATATGAACAAACACATACGATTGAGTGGAATAGATCATTACTGCCAGAAATAGGTTTTATATATATATATATAGTGTTAATTTGCACTATAAACTCATGGAGAAGCTGCCAGAGTTTATATAATTCCGTCTTTTATGCTTGAGAGTCTGCTATAATCTTTTAAATATTTTTGTCATTAAATAACCTTATTTTTAACTTAAGTCTTATAAATAATAATAAAATAATAACCAAGTAGTAAGAATAACTACCATCACTATTTTAAGTTTTATATAAAATAATTAATATTATTATTGCTGTTATTTTATTATTATTATTATTATTATTGAAATTTCATGTTTTATAATGCATATTGAAATATAGAAAGAAAAAAATAATTGTTCTGCTCCCTCAAACTGTCCCGATTTTTTCATTTATGAATTCGGTTTTTGCTACTAATTTCTTCCTCGTTGGTTTTATGTAAACGGACGGATTAAGTGGACATGAAGACTTCAGACCCTGATTCATCTGTCCAACTTATTGTCTTGACGGAAAGCCCTCTGGGCCAAAAATAATCTTAATGCACTTTTTTTTTTCCTCCCCCTGTATTTACATTCCACTTCTTTTTCTTTTCTTTTCTTTCTTTTTTTTTTTTCTTTAAGAGTTTCAGGAATTTTGACCCAGTCTGCTAGTTTGGAGACAAAAATATTAAATAGCAATTTTAAAAGGAATTAAGATGATTTTTTTTTAAAATCATCTTAATTGATCCCTCCATGCAGTTGTCGCTGTGTTGAAAACCGTAACGTGGAGCCTTTCGCTGGGAATCACCGTCCAGTCTGCATCGCTCATGCGCAACCGGTTTGTATTATTTATTAATAACTCCCAGCTGTTTATGGTTTTGGCAGTAAGCTCCTGGAGCTGCTGTTTCCTGCTGTCTCCTAATCAGGCTCTGATTGTTCATAGTTCTACGGAAAAAAAAGGAAACAAAAAAAAAGAGAAAAGAAGAAGAAGAAGTGGAGCCAGAGCGTAAAAACCAGTCAGTCTCGTTGCTGGGATGTAATCAAGTAAAAATTGACGCTTCGAGCGATGGAAACTGATCCTTTCCTTCATGTCTTGTCCCCATTTAGCCCCGTTTTCTTGAAAAGCAAACATGACTGGCTTTTGCCGTCACTGGTGAAATATTGACGCCTAACACTGAAGTTGATGAAACGTCTGTTAAAAATGAATGTTTTGAGGGATTTGTTTTTTTTGGTTTTCTTTTTTTTTCTTTTTAACCACCATCTGAATGAAAACCGAACCTGGGCCCGGATCGAGCTGGGAGTTTTTTTTTTTTCTAATTGATGAAAGGAACCAGAGTGTTTTTGGCCCACAGCGAGGGAAGCGGTTCCCACTCTCCACCGCGACCAAACCCACTTTGTGCCACGTATTTACAGACAAAGGCAAACCCAATAATGATAAGAAGATCAGAAACGCAGAAATGGAAATATATATCTACTTTCTGCAAGGCGTTTGACAGGTGCCTTTCTTTTTCTTTCTTTCGTTCTTTCTTTCTTTCTTTATTTATTTATTTATAAGTAATAGACAATCACAAATAAAATTATCTATTAAGAAACTTACATAATGAATACATAAAAATATAAAGTACTACTTTATTAATGTATTTATACATTTAAAAGTATATATATATATTTAATGATCTTTTTTCGACCCCCGAGTTTAAGTCCGTTTCAAACAGTCACAGAAGCAAAACACACGGCAAACAGCAACCAAGCCAAACACGTGCACTTCATTTCTGTCACGCAGTCCACGTGCGCGTAAAACGCCTGAGAAAAAAAAAGGCGCAGAAATAAACCCGTGGGGAGGGGCTGATGGTGTGTGTGTGTGTGTTGGGGGGGGGGGGGGTCATTTTCTTTTCATTTTTCGCCGTGTCTTTTAAGAGTCACGCCACACACCACGTAGTTTTCTGGACGACGCAAAAACAAAAAAAAACAAAAAAAAAACAAAAAAAAAGAAAAGAAAAGAAAACGCTGGGATGAAATCTTTAATTGAATCTCTCAGTGGGGGAAACGGCGCTTTAACCCCTTTCGAAAGAGGTGCGCCATGATGTCAGACTTCTCCACATCCAAATTAACCTCCGGCCGCGGGCATTGATTTGCAAATGGATGACACATAAACCTCCAGTGACTCCTCCTGCTATTCAGTGCATCCAAGTTCAACAAGCACTGGTGTTCACCTGCTGCAGGCTCTAACTGCTGCCAGCTGCCAATTAACACCTATGGCATGTTAATTAGGCCGCAGACTCTGCCACTTCAGGGGACTTTTCATACCCCCTCACCACAAGTGCCTTTATTTTCACAAGGGCTCATGTGCAATCTGCATATGCATCTTGTATGTGGATTCAGGAGGAAGCCAAAGTGGGGCCTGAAGCTTTTGGCTGGAGACGCGGGTCCGTGAATCAATACTCTGAAGGTATTTTTTGTTTTTTTAATTTTATTTATTTTGGCGCGGGGAAACATGTGCGACTTTAGTTGAGGGGAAATTAAGGAAGGGGAGGAAATGGACGCAGTTGTACCTACTGAACGTTCAGACGTGATGTCATATCGCAACTACAAATTTAAAAGTGTTTTTGTTTGGGAATTGTGCAATGTAAAACGGCCCAAGTTCAAAATGTGCGCTACTCTTTGCCTGTATTCCGCTATCCTCTAAAACAGGTGTGTCAAACTCATTTTCGTTTTGGGCCAAATCAAGATCATGAAGGCTCTTAAAGGGCCGGTTGTGCTAGAACATGTTGATAAAACCTGTTCACAAACTGTTAATATGTCAATAAATTCTTAAAATTACATAATATTTTTGAACATCTTTTCAGTTCCTGAAGGAACTGAAAAGATGTTCTTTTTGAGACTTTTTATTTATTGGCTGTATAAATCATGGACTATAATCATGCATCAACTAAATTCTCAAGAAACTGCAGGGATTGATTGATATAAATTGTCAGTAAACAGATAAAAACTGCATTGATATGATTGATAATATAATATTTAATCACACTTAGTGTTTAGTCTAGTCTGTGGAGGGCCACATAAAAAGCAACGGCGGGCCGGATTTGGCCCCCGGGCCTTGAGTTTGACACATGTGCTCTAAAAAATGTCGGGGAAACCCCCCACAGATTCCCCCATAGAGTAAAAATGGAAATCACACGCGAATACGCCAGTAAGCGCGAGAAGTCATGAAAAGTCACGACAACGTTGCCATGACGCTAGCGTTCATCGTCGAACAGACGCGAGGAGACGTCGGCAGGTGTTGGCGTATGCGGCGTTTAGAGGAAATTGTAGTTGGCAGTTTAACGGACGAGCTATGAAGTCAACGCCTTGAAAGGTCAGACGATTTCCGAAAAAAAAAAACCCTCCAAAAAAAAACCCAACAACAAATGACAAACCGTCATGGCACTACTTCCTGATGTCTTCTTCTTCTGTAGTGACGTTGTTGTCCTGTTGGTCACGTGACTCGTGTGATGAGGAAAAAGTGAAACATGTCAGAAAAAAAAAAATTCAGGCCAAAAACTTTTTTTTTTCAAAATTACCGTGTTTCCGTAAAGCAAATTAATGTTTTTGTGATTTCAATTTCTGCAATTTTATGGTTTTGGATTTTGACTCATGAAGACACTTTAATTGAAGTACTCCACTGTAGGTTTTGGCTCCATGTTTAATTGTCTTGCTGGAAGTTTAGGCCTTCCCTGCCTTGCTGCCTCTCACAGGTTTTCTCGTACAGCTCCTGTATTTAGCTGCATTCAGTTTTCCATCATTCTGACCAGCTTCCCTGTCCAAGACGGAGAAGAAAAAAAACCCAAAATACACTGCTACCACAACCATGTGTCAATGGCGATTTTAAGTATGTTGTGCAGTTGTGGTTTCCCTCCACCCGTAGCTGGGCCTGTCACGATAGCCATTTGCTGGACAGCTAACTGTCCCCTGAATTGCTGCGACAAGCAACATTGTCGTTTTGAGAGCATTTTCAAGGACAGTGACAGAGTAATGCAAGTTTTCCCCCTAAAAGACCAGTAAATGTTACTTTTGTAAAGAACATTTAACACTGGAAGTGGAAGACTTTTTAAATATCCAAAAGAAATAAGGAAATGACCAAAAACAATAAAGATAAAGGAAATAAAAGCCATACACAACCAAAACTGTAAATAAAAGGCATTATGAAGTGACTTTAAAGAAAATTGAGCTTCAAAAAAATATTTATCAACAGAATGGGAATGATCAAGGTAACCTTAATTTATTGTGCAATTCACTGAATTAATTAAGTGGACTTTATTGGATAACTTGGAGGTCTTCTGCAGGATGTTGGGAGGGGGTGGGGTTATCGGAGGAAAGACGTGCCTGCCACACATTCCAGATTTTTATAAAAAATTGATGGCCAATGTTGAAAAAAGTGAATACATTTTCCTTCAACTTTATTTTCAGCTACATTTCATTGCCACATTGTGGCGACGAGGAGTCGAAATGCGAATTCGGGAATTGTGAATAGGCCTCGCGGCGCTGGGGCTGTGTTTATCGCATCTGCTCCCAACCAAGACCTTCAAACATCGCACACATCCTGCTCGGACTCCAGCGCTGCTTCACACGTAAGACCAAATGGGCGAATAAGACAAACAAACCTCAAAACAAATTAAGAAAAGGCTGGCTCTTCTCACGCACGAGCAGAGCGTGATTCACCTCCCGAAATCTGGAACCAGTCATCTCTGAGTAACAACCTGCCGGGGTGATTTGTCGAGTCCGGGGGTGGGGGGTGGTGGAGAAGGGGACAGAGGAAAATCGCTCGAAATTTAGACAAACTTCCCAACGTGGTGTCATTAAAAAGCCCTGAGCCTAAAAAGCGGGCGTTCGGGGTCGGAGGGAAGAGGATAAGACGAGAGTGAGTCTGTGTGTGGCGGGTGTTCATAAAGTGTTATTCAGGAAAAAAAAAAAGAGAGAGAGAGAGAGAGAAGAAAACCACCTGAAAGGCTCGAGAAACACAATGACACATCAAAAGGGAGAAAACCTGAAGAACGTCGGTATAATGAGCTTCAGTGAATTAAGCTCAGATCCCGAAAGGAACAAAGTGCGTTTAAGGGTGTGAGAGAGCCAAAGAGTGAGGCACAGTGATGGGGACCTACATGCGTTTACGCGCTTTAGAGGGAAAACGCTGCGAGGTAAATACACACACCATGGGACTCGGTTGGCCTTCGAGTAGGTGAAGGGTTTTCTGTGATTAAATATAATCTGAGAAAATGCACAAGACACTGTAAGCTCCCTGAGAGTAAGGGAAGCGAGTGTGATTTTTGTGAGAGCGACGGAAAGAATAGAAGACTGAAGACTTTAACGCATCTTGATAAGGGATGCTAAATTTCCATGTTGAAGAAAGCTCCATGTGTAAAATATGAAACGTGTGGGCAGACAGAGCACGGCCACTTAAAGGTCAGATATCATCCAGCACTAAAGTAATGACTGAATCAATCGTTGCAATTTTTCATCTCCAATTTTTAAAATTAACCTGTTATTAAATGTGAAGTTATCTTTGGTCACAGTAATTTTTTTAGAGTGAAATAAAAAAAAAAAAGACTTTACCCATTAAAACAGGTTTAAAAAAAAAATCCAATAGGCGGGAGACGATAAATATAGACTGAAAACTTGACAACCGGTTTGTTGCGACGATATCTTAGTCTGGTTGACTCCGGGAACCTTTGTGAATTACTTTTAAGTTCTGTCAAACATTAAAACTTTCAGACTGAAAGTGATTTCTCAAAAGTACCCAAAGCGTAGCAAAAGAAACGCTAATAATCCCTTCAAACATCCGATGGACTTTTGCTTAAGAACACGTGAAAAAGATTGCAAAACTGCTTGGGTCCTTGGAGGGAATTTAGAAAAAAAAATTTAGAATGACTAAAGACTTGAATCATACCGTATCATAATTTACAAAAAAAAAATCAAATCTGAGTTCACAAACACAGTCATTTCCACGAATATAAATATTGACCAACTCTCTCTAAGTTATCCAGTTTTAATTAACCTTTGCAGAATCAATGAAAACAGACTGAGCGCAGACCAATTTGCAAGAGAAACAGTCATCTGTGCTCTGTGTGCTCAGTAAGTGCTGAAACCCATTAACTGTGTGGGGTAACACGTTTCTGCTTTCCTTCTCCTGTTTTATGAGACATCATAACTCTCCGCTCCAAACAATATGAGACTAACTCACTAAAGTATAAGCAAGAGCTTTGAAGTCGCGAGGCGGCCGTATTTTGGAAAGTCAAACAGGCTGCAGTGAGTGACAGGCTCTCGTATGTGTTTATTCACACGTGTGAGAGTCGTGGCGGCGTTGGGGGTCCGGGGGGAGAAGAGCATCAAGATGTGAAATGAACCCCGACAGGACAGTGGGTGCAATAGGAGTTAATGATCACGGCTTATTGATTTTAGACTGAAATGAATTGAGCTTCATCACCAAAGCACACTTCGGCCCCTTTGGTTTTGCTTTGTAATCCAGTTTTGAACAGATTGTACTCGTTTGGGCTACAGTGCAGCTTTGCCAGGGATTCAGAAAAGTGGGATTTATGAATCAAATATCAGATCCTGATAAAAGTGCTTTCAAGTAATTAGCTTGAGTCCCTGGCCAAAATCAACTCGTAAAAACTTTCTGTTGTTCTGTTGTCTGTAATTCTTACAGATCCCATCTTAGCGTTATTGTTAGGAAGAGTAGTCATTTGAATTGTAACAACTTTTCCTGTAAAGGCTCTCCCGTACTTCATAAGAAGTATCAAAATCGTCTCTCATTGACGCAGTCGCGTGATGGAAATTGTGTCATCTTGTTCGTCGGGAAGTTTCCTTCTCATCTTCTCGACACCAGGTATGGGTTGAACCAGGGGCGCCACCAGGAATTCTGTCCCCCATGACGAAAAATGCAACAAGCCCCCCCGCCCTTCGCAGCTGTTACAATTTTTTTGCATCTATCTGACCCATCAAAAGCGTCACAATTTTAAAGACGCTTACTTTCTTTGGTCCAATACTGACACTAGCACGATATTCAGTGCTAGTGAATTTTACATGCAACAGTCCACATACTGCAGACAGGTTCCTTCATTTTTCATTATTAGTTTTAGCTCATTGAAATGTTTCTTCCCACCAGCAGCCGTCAAAAGCAAAGTGCAAAATATACACGAAGAATAGACCCACTCTCGCCAATTGTCGCTGACGAGATTTAGGGTGGCCATCTTGGAGGGGTCGACCGCTCCACTCAGCGTTATGTGTTTGACAGGAGCAACGATGTGTCAGCGCATTTCATCAATCATACTGAACAGATTTTCACAATTAGTTTTGCTGTAAAGCTCATTTAAACACCTATCACAGCTACGTTTACAAGAACTTTTTTAAAAGCATTTTTGAATTGATTGATAAATATTCTCAGTGGGGAAAACAGAATAGAGTGTTCTCATATTGATGTGTGATGAACATCATACAAAGCACACAACCACACATAATTTTTAAAATATATTATTTAGCCATATCAATACATATTTATATGAATATACAAACACAAAATTATACAATCAGAGAGAAACAAGGAAAATTAAATAATGATTAATACCGAATGATATTTATATGCACATGCTTACATACTTAATATCTACAGTTTTCCAGCCGGGGAGTAGTTGCTGATGAGAAATTTAGCTGAGATTCATCCGTGCCGTGCAGCGAGTCCGTCTCTCCTTAAACACATTTCCACTTCTTACTCACATGGTGTCTTTATGAAACCTTCAAAACATGAAGCGGGAGATTTGGGAGGTACCTTACTCTTAACACAGTAAAAGAATCTCATATAAATAGTAGTATTTGCCGCCTGTGTAAACTTTGCTGGTCAATTGCCCATTTGTGACACGAATAAATCTTAATCTAAATAATATATATTATGTTGTTTTATTCCTAAAGTAGCCCTCTTGTATCGGATAATCTAAATCTTCTGTGTGAGTCTTCTGTGATCGATCAAATGTTTTATGCAGGAGTGCGCTTGGACATTTATGAAGGTATTCCACTTCAGCTTGTCTGCTTCCATTGTCCAAGTCTTTGTATCTGCAGATGACACGAAAGCTTCTCAGGAGAGTTTATCAGTCGAGGTAAGGAACTACCGGTACGTCGATTTGTACCATTTTCCGCAAAATTCTTCTAAAAATTGTCAAATGCCATTTTCATGCTCAGTCAACGCTAACTCCTCCTCCTCCAAATCAGTGAATATATGTATATATATATATATATATATATATGTACATATACATATATATATATATGTATATATATATATATATATATATAAATATATGGAGTTTAATGTAGTATCTTAAATGCATCTGCTATTAGTGACAAACATCTGGTTGACTTGTCCACTTGCCCCTTTCTGAAAATCTTTGGGAAAAAGAAAATCAGAAATCCTTTCAAACAGATTCCCATCTGAAATCGGGTGCGGCTCATAAATGACTTCCAGTGCCAAAGTCAACAGATTGACTTTGGCTTGATCATTTATGTCAGAACACACGCATATTTGCAATTCTGCATCTTATCCGCATCCAATTCATTTCACGGTGTTATGAATTTGCTTTTCCAGACATAATATCTCAATAATGGCTGCCAGCTGCTGTTTAGCGGCATTTGATTATTTTATTATTAGTCCCATTTTTATTCCCCCAACAATCTCAGTTATTGTTACTTAACATGATTAAAGGAGGAACTGTCTTGAAAATTGGTTTATGTTATGGTCTAAGATCTGAAAGCGACCCCAGTGTGGAGTTTCCACGTCCAAACAAACGTCTCTGCAGCTCGGGATCGGGGGCTTGGAGGGGGGGGGCTTGGAGGGGGGGGACTTAAGTGGCGAACACTTTGCAGGCCCAGACAATTTTCAAGACCATTTCCAAACTTGAGAAGGAGCGGCCTGTGAATAATTGTGCTGTTCTTCATGCTTGTGATAACAATGTTATTCTAAAGAGGTGAAAGTGGCATAAATGCTAGAAAAGAAGCACTTAGGAGGCTAAAAAGACTTGTGAAAAGCTCCACACGCTAAGTTGATGCTGAACGCCCCCTTCCATTGTGGGAGCGGATTCATTTTGGCCAAAAACAGCAGCAGAGTTTCAACTTTTCTCCCTTATGCATGGGCCATGCAGAAATAAATGCTACTGACCGTTTGATTGGTTTGGATTAGAACAGGAGGGAGACATTAGGAGTAGACAAACCAATTATTTACCCACCCACACTGCAGAGAAAAATACGCCAGGCAAAAACAAACCGCACACAAACTGCACACTATTCATGACTCGGTTGGAAGATAACACAGAAGATAACACACTAAACTATGTGAGTCAACTACTTGTATACTTATAAATTTTATGTTCATAAAGACATAAAAGGTCACATCTCTTATGTCAGGCAAACTTAGCAACTGTTTTGGAAGGTTTGTGATGATGTGGGGCTGTGATTTATCTTAAATTCACTACATTCAGGTTCAAACTAAGGCTTTCCTCTTTGAGAAACTATACGTTTACACTATAAACTCCGTCATGCTAGAAAATATTCAGATCACATATAATTTTTCTTTGTAAGGCTTGTTGGATTTGCTTCACGGATGGGGGGAGTTGTGACTCCTGTCCTCTGGATGAGGAGCGAGTCTTTACACATACTGAATCAGGACTTATTGTGCAGATGCCACAAACAACTCGAGAGGGTATTTAAGAGAGGGAGAGAGGAAAAAAACATCTCCACTTTCTTACTGCGAAACTTCCAATATATCCATCACATTTTATTTCACTGGATGTGCCCTCCTTTGCTGCGTTTTTGATCACAAATAGCTCCCTAAAAGTCTTTGTGTCACCTTGCATCGTTCGCTGCACTTCACTTGTTTATCTCTGTTCCTTTGTGAAAAACATTCTTTATGTGCAAAATAAGGAGCCTTATTTTTCTCTTTTAAAAAACACACACACAAAAAAAACAAGTCTCCCTTTTTTTAGACGACGTCTGGATTTCAGCGACTGTTTCTGAGCGGAGAGGAGAGATCGACCCACCCAACGCCGGTAACCACAAGTCCAGGGCGCCTACCCACTGGTATAATTGAATTCTGTGCCCTACGTTTCATATCTCCAAACAGAACGTGGTCTCAGTGGAGTGTACAGCACAAGTCATGTTTGGCACATGCATTACTCAGTCTAGCAATGACTCATTTAAGGTAGTGACAGTTTTCAAGTCCAGAAACGTTCCTCAGAAGGAAATGACTGCAAACCTAATAAGACATCACTCTTCAAAAAGTCATTTAAAACAATAATACATGCATGTTTCGTCAAACGTTTGGCCCACTGTTTGTTTTAGTTTATTCATAAGACAATCTGGGAGCCTGGTGTCAAAAACGTAAACATCAGAACGGCACATTATATTCAGTCTGTTTTCCTTTTTTTTGTGTGTTTATTCAGTTCTTGTCATTTATCATATTGTACCACAAATCTCCAATAAAAGCACAGCAGAACTTTTAATCTTTTTGGTAACTTTGCTCATATATTGTATTTTGAAATTTACTCAGCATCAAATAGGCCGACCAGAGTAAAGTTTCTGACTTTCCTTTGCAAGTTGTAGCATGCAGTCATGGAGGAAAACTAATTTTGTAAATAAAAGGCATAAATTAATGAAAGCCTGTCTTGAACTCCTTGGCTCTGTTGGGACCGTTTGGCGATAGTCCCTTCACTTTCCATGTGACTTGACACAAGCACATGACGCAAGGTCTATGGGACTATGAATTGGTAACTGCTGGTGTGACAAAACTTGGGATGAACCACCAGTTTCGGGATAAATTTGAGCAGAAACTGTAAGCCAAGCCATCTTGTCCAACGTCAGTGTCTGACCTCACAGATGCTCTCTTGGTAGAGTGATTAAAAATTCCCACAAACACACTTCATAGCCACGTAGACAGCCTACCAAGCAGAGATAGAGATATCGACAAAGACTTGTTTGATGCCATAGATACATCATTGTCAAAAGGGTCAACAATAATTCAAGATCAACACCCCACTGCAATCTTTTGTTGTTGCCGAATCAATAATTTAAAACACAGAAACCCTGAAAGCAATCAAAATAAATGTGTCATCTTAAGATCAGACTTAAAAAAAAAACAAGAACAACCCAGTCTGTGTTTGAATGTTGTTTGGGTGGGTGTCTAAGTTTAGGTCTTTATTAGAGGCAAAAGGGTTTCGTCTGTGCTCTCAGGGCCCTTGTCTTTCTTCATTCAGTTGTTGTGTGAGTCAGCGTGAGCAGACAAAGACAGGACAGTCTGTATGAACTGAATAATGCATCAGGATTTCCACGCTTCCCTCCCTCGCATCTCATTTCTCATCCTCATTCCCATCACTCACCCGAGCCTCGCATCTTTAAATCGTCTGTTTGTTTTCCTAATACTCACCTAGGTGCACGACCTTTGTTCCACGTCTCCCTGTCCACCATCAATCCGCAGCATCACCCCGTCACTCTCCCTGCCCTTCTCTTCTCCCTTTTATCACTCAGCCCCTCTAAAGCCCACTCATGTGGAACGCGGTGGGGTGAAAATGCTGCTCTTTCAGCGCAGCCTCCGCACGCAACAGCAGAGGGATCGTGTGCCAAAGACCGGCGGACGCGATGCACCCCAAAGCGACAGCGGACAGGAGCCAAAGAGGAGTGAAACCGTGCAGTGGAGGGGTTGTGCAAACCACAAGTCATCCAAGGGTCTGAACTCACTTGAAACCATGGCAATGTCTCACACCGGTGAGGTTTGTTTTTGTCGCTAGAGTCAAAGAAGCAGGTCATGGTGAGAGGGCAGACACACTGATATTAGACAAACTGATGTCTTGATATTAATAAATATTTTCATTCTAACAGGTATGGGAGAGGAAACCAGACATCTTTCTCCCTAGCAACCCTTTAAAATATTTTTAATTATGCCACACATAGGAAGCGTCAGCAACAGATCTTTGGATTTCAGCCAAATGCAGTTATAGATTTTACGTATAGCACATTTTTTCACCGTACCAAAACACCAAATGTTACGTCTAATGTTCACTATGTAAATCACTTGCACAACTTTAAAATATTAGCTTAGATCGTCACTTACCCAATTTCGTGAGGAATCAATCACAAGGCGATATCCTTTTTGACACTTTTCCTATAATGACGAGATTGCGGTTCACATTTTCAACCTCAGAAAGTACAGTAATCTGACCTTGTCCCTTTCTACAGGAGCTGGAAGCAGCGTAGTTCTGGACGTACGTCATTCAAGCAAAAGCCCTGCTAGCCGACGCCGGAAGGATCTTGTTCTTCACCATAAGTAGGTTGAGAACGTCGATAGTGCAGTAAGCTGAAGACGGCAGAAGCGCATTGTCTGCAAAAATATGCAAAAAGAAGATTTGTCCTTAAGGTTCTGAAACGGGACATATTAATCCACCGATACACATCCAGATATTACTGCTGAACACCACAAATGTGATTCGGGGCCCTGTCAGCTCCTATTGGCTATACAAGGATCCGGTAGCCCTCGAAACCTTCCCATACTCTCACACCATGTTCCATAAAACAGCTTATGATACGGTCATACGACTTCACCAGATGCAAAAAGAACACATGGACAGCACAACCAAACCACCATGACCCTGCATGCAGTTTCTCTGGGGTAAAGATTGAGTTCACAGTCGAGATGAAAGTCACAAAGCTCCTACTCGTTTCCAGGCTTGATCGTCCGAATGTCATTTCCACCACCCTGACATAGACTGAGAAGCGTGAACCCTTGGCATGTGGGGCACATTCTTCGTCTCCTTCTGTTAAAGATGGGGACCAACACTTCAAAGATGTTTCAGCAGGTATAGAACAATGAATATATCAACTCAGTAAAAGCTAGGAACCTTAAAAAGACTTCTGATTGGGACAGCGTCTGTATAGGATCAAGAGTTCAGGTTTGTGTCAAGTTACCCTGTTGAGTGGTAGCGCCAATGCTAAGGTCATACTTGCTAGCAAATTGAATGTGGCTCATTTCCATGGCTCATTTATATATATATATCAGTAGAGGTTTAAAATTTATTTCTTTTTAGGTATTTTTTATGCCTCACTGACCAATCAATGACTATTTTAGTACACAGTGTTCTTTACGATCCAGGTGGTGTCATAAAAAAACATTTTAGCCAACAACAACTCACCATTTGGTGGCACTTATTCCAATTTAATTAGCAGGCAATGTATGAAAACATGAATAAAGACGGCAACGAAATAAATGAAAAGTAACCATCAGACACGATGTAGCGGAAAACAATGAAATTGGTAGCATTGCTCCCAATGTACACGCAGTATTCAAAACTTAAAAGGACATGATATTTCACAAAATGCCCCTCAGTTTCTCATATTCAAACTAGAAGAACACAATAAGAAAATGTTTCATTTCTATTTAAAAAATCTCTCCAAAATGGTGCAAAATGTTCTACCAGTTTTATTAGTTAGTTAGTTTTTATTTTATTTTATTTTTTTTCACTTTCTGGAGAAGCGAACCAACGGAGGATTGACCGAGCGTGGTGAACAAAAAACAAACTGAGCCGAGCAGCTCTCCGTTCACTGGAAACGTCTCCTGATGAAATCTGCTGCTCAGAAATCCCTGAACATATTTCTTCTAAACGATTCAAAGTGGTGATTGCAGGGAAGCCCGGGGAGAGGAGGAGGATTGGGCTTAAATAACACCCATCACTCATTCTCTTTTGATTTTCAAGGCTCTGTCCCAAAAGGCCGTCCAGCAGACTCACCTTCCCTCCTGCCCCACCCCCACCGACATTTTCCTCGGGGTCCCCTGGAGCCATTCTGCACACCTCTGCTCTGATTTTCGGTGGCGGTCCAGTAATGAAGCCGCTCAGCCTGTGATGTATGTTCCTCCGAGGCTGCGGGCCGTGTGGGCCGAGCTGCTGAGCCAGCGAAGGCCTCTCCATTACAGACGGGTTAACGTCTTGTGTCAAGCTTTTGGTCGGCATGGCTGCAGTTGTGATAACAACGTAATGACTTTCTGCCTCTGATTACCAAAGGCTCCGAAACGCGCGGGATCAAAGTAAATTAAACAGAGTAGCACCTTCAGCTAGAAAAATAAACGTCCTTAGAAGTGGTGCATGATGGGAGGATTACTCATATTTTTTCTTCTAATTGGGACAATACATCATTTATTTTTAGCACAGACGGGGCCAAACGCAGAGGTCCAGATTACTGACAAATGATGGAGGGGAGGGCGGAAGGGGAGCCGGGGAAAATTTGGTAAATCTGAAAACTATACATTGATTCAAAAGAAATATTTTTATTAGAGTGCCTGTGTTCTTTTCAAGCATCTATTTCAAGTAGCACGAGGGGGAAAAAAATCTGTCGAAAATCTATTTTCTTCAACCGAAACGCTAGTCTTTCCGTTTGAATCCAGGGTCTCGGGTTCAAGTGAGTGCGTGCGTGTGTGTGTGTGTGTGTGTGTCTATTTGTGAGTGCATTTAAGAAGGCGCAGGTGTCTGAGTGTGTGTGGTCCCACAGCGGAGGTGCCGGTCGTATGTGGAGGTCTTTTTTGAGAGAGGAGGCCTCTCGCAAGAACCGTCACTGCCAGGGTTAATATCTGCTTCCCATCTTTTCCAAGTGGCCCATGAAGAACCGCGGGTTTCCCCACATTTCATTTTCAAAAACAGGCGAGGAGGTGGAAGAAAGCCTGTTCTTATAAAATTACGAGTGCTCGAAAAGATCTAATGTGGTCTTAATTGTCTCGCCGCATTTGACAATTGGTGTAGAAGGAGGGAACGCTTTGGGGCTCGAGTGTGTGAGTGAGAGGGGGGTTCAAGTATGTTTCAAATTACAATGGGACCTCTAAAGATAATGTGCTCGGCTTTGTTTTCTACAACAGGACAAGGAGATGCAAGGCTTGTGAGGTGCCTTTTTTTTTCTTCTCTTTTCTGTTTTTTGAAGAAAGGAAGTACAAAAACGAGAAGTTTGAATCGGGAGCAGACGGAGAAAGAAGCTCGTATTTTGTGTTTTGTGTGATGAATTTCCTCCAAGCCTCACAGTAATCACGTGAAAGAAGCAGACACTGGCGCTGACGTGAATCGCGAAACAAAACAACAGCTTAAAGTGATTAAAAAAAACCCAAAACATTAGGGAAAGATTTATTAAAAAAAAAAAAAAAAAAGTTATGTTTTGTGGTTTATGTTTACAATCACATCATAAGAGTCCTATTGCGGACTGCTGATTAATATGCAAGGTTATCTATCAGAAAGCCCGGCTTGCTAACATTATATAATTAGTTGACAACTCAAGCATTCGGCCAACGGGCGGCGCTATACCCACAGGAGACAAAACAATCAACAAGCAAATCCAAAGAAGAAAGATAATAAAGTTTTGCTTTAGTGCGTAGAAACAAAGTGTTCCAGTACCAATATACATTCACTCCATGAGCAGGAGCAGTAGCTGCACTTTTTTATGTTGGTAGTAGGTGTACTTAATATTTTTACGCTCAATAAAATCCCCTTAACACACAAATCTGCAGCGGCATTGTGATTGCAGCACCAATTTCCCACATCAGGGCAGAGCAGCACACAGTTTGCTGCAGACTCACCTCAGTTCAATCATCTCTCATCAAGCCTCTGCTTTAAAGGCCTTCTCGCTCAGTGCCTGATTGTACACATTAGTTGTGTCGATTAAGCTTTCTCTTTGACTAATGTTCCTATTGCTACTCACCACATGTCTCCGTGTGTTTTGGTACAAACCGCCAGGATCTCACCCCAGGGTGGCTACGATCAGATCTCCCTACCTGGGTAACCAAACTCTGTCCAAGAGGACCTACGACTGGGATTTCTCACTTCTCCCACCTTGCTCAGAAATAAGCAAAGAAGTGAACAGACCTTCTTTGGGATTGAGTATTTCACTCAATCCCTAACCCTTCCTCAACACCGGAAGCCTCTACAAATCAAGTGAAGCATCTTGGAGATACTTGTTCCTACACTTACCTCAGAACCAAGATACCAGAGTTGCAGCCCATCGGCTTCTGCAAGACATCGAAACACTGATGTGTGTTCAGTAAATCTTATATTTCGTCAGGAATAGCAATTATTAGCATCTCGCTACATTTTCTCAACAGGACAATGTTTCTTGGATGATTAGGTTTGGCAACGGAGCTTTACTTTCACTACTGTCTTTAATTGTCATTAAACATTGCTTTTCTGCCCCACTTAACCATTGAGGTTATTCAACTAATTTCAACACCAGACAAAGATCATCTCAGTAAACACAAAGTGAGGTTTTGATACAAATACTTTATGTATTTACTTAGGAAAATAACGCAACCCTGTTGTTAAACTGTGTGTGAACCATGTTGTTTGGGAAGATGAGTTCAAGGCCACTGGGAAAACCCATTCTTGACTACTCCATCCCATCATCGCTCACGTAGAACCTGTCTGACAGCGTGACGTAGGCTAATAGATCCCAAACTGCAGCAATTCATTCCCCGACCTGGAGTCCATGAGAAAATAATTGACCTCTATGAGTTTGGAAAGGTTTACAGAGCCGTGTTTATTGCTTCAGTGCGCCCAGTGAGAACCACTAAAATCGGAACAGGAGCAGCCAGGTTAGCAAAATGACTCCAAAAAGGGCGAAAACAAAAAAGAACATAAAAAAACAAGATCAGGACTGCAGGGTTTACTTACCTCAGACGAGGTGAGTAAAACAATAATTATATTCGGAAAATATTCGGATAAAATGTAATTCGTAGGAGAGTTACAAAGTCAGCATGTAGGCCTGGTTCACGTGGGCTTTAACAAAAATAAATAAATAAGTGGGCGGAAGATGTAGAAGTGTAATTTTTCAGAAGGTTTGTCCTTTTACAGCTAACATGAAGCTAACAGGGTAAAATAAAGAAGCTCAACACGTAGAACCATGAATTCTGCTCTCCATCAAATCGAGAATGTCCAGCTATCAACGTCAACAAATCATTTCAAAAGGATTTGAAATGAAGTTATGTGGTGACCCATTTCAAGACGATGTTTATCAGGACTCTTATTCTGAAAAATAACTTTTCAGTGACGTTTAGAACTAAAGCGATTCTGCAGAGAAGAGCGGGCTCAAATTTCTATTTTCATTTATTATTTTTTTGTCTAATCTTCAATTTTGTTTAACATGTACAAGAAAGCAAAATAAAAAGGGGGGGGGGAATCTGAATATATCTGTAACGGGGAGGCAACTTGGAGCCAAATGCAAGTCAGTCCCTTTGCAGAGACCTCCTCTGAATTTAGTTAGAAAAAGAAAAAGAAAAATGTCTCTCAACCTCCGTACAGGCAGATGAAAAACAAGCTACTCATTTAGCCTGCAACAGTTCTGTCAAAGCCGCAAAAACTGAAACCTGGAAGTTACAACACAGCTTCACTATGTACGGCCACCCGGCTGCTGGGTTTCTCCTTTGCCAGCTGCTATTGCCTAATTAGCCATTTCGAGAATCACCCCGCCAGAGGAGACGCATTTCCATGTAAGTGAATTTCCCTCAGCGCTCATTCACTCCAACGTGTCCCTCTGCCTCGACGAAGACAAAAGCTGCGTATGGCGCACACATGGCTTTTCATTCATGAATATTTGAGGTATTGAGGTGGTTGTATGATGAGAGAAACACACAGGGAAATCTGGAAGGTGTTGCTTTTTTTTTTTTTCCTCTTTTTGTTGCTTGCCGCGCGAGCGACGTGCTGTTGACAAAGAAATCGAGAATAAATGAGTCGTGAGATCCGTCGAGGCCAATTGTGTGGCGTTTCTTGTTACCTCTGATTGTTTTCGCAAAGAAATCAAAGAAGAGCTCTGTGTGCGAATGTGGGATTTTACAGTTTACAAAGCTGGAGAAACACACGAGATTCACACCAAAACAAAAAACAAATATATATATATATATGCAATTTCTTGCAATTAGAGATTGGGTCAGTGCAAGGCTTTTGGGCCCTGGAGGCCCCTGTTCTCTGATAAGCTGGGGACCCGACCGACACTGTTCCGACCTCTGGAGAAGCCACTTACACCTGACGCAGCCAGAGACCACCATCCCCTCTTTAGTTTGGGTGCAGCGGCCCGCGTACACACAGGCCAAGCGAGTCCGTCGCCCTCCACCCACCCGACCGCTTCTCATTAGGGCGAGGCGACCTGTGGCCGCGCAGAGCGACTCGTTTAGCATTCTGTGTGCGCGGCGGTGGCACAATGGCCTCCCACTCGCACGAGTCGTTGGAAGATAATAATTAGGCCGGCGGCTGTGCTAAAATGCCTCCCCGGGTCTGGTTCTTCCACGATTTTACACAGGCATGTAACATTATGTGGCTTTCAGAACACTTCAGGAAAAATTATACCCCAAATGATAGTGGTCTTAAGTTGTGGTTTATCCCATTACACGGAGCGCATGCGAGGCGAGAGCGGGCAGGAGCGTAAAATCTGCACAATATTACCAGCGGCAAATTTGGCAGGGAGGTATGGCCACTTCCTTAATGCCACCAACAGCGCAGCAGTGTTTCCCATGCCTCTTATGTCATCCGTAGCCTCAGGGACACTTTTTTTTTTTCATCACATAAAACCCTTTTAAATTAACTTCTTAACTCTTTTTTTTGTGTGTCAATCAGACAGTTATTAGTTTTCTTGGTTTTTGGAAAAGATCTCCCTTTTTCTTTCAGCCTTTTTGACTCCAAGTGGGCTAAAACTTATTGATGAGAACATTAGCTGAGGGAAATAAAACCTAAACATTTTAACTTTACTTGACTGAATTATTCTTCACTGAAACTGCGCTGGGTAAATATTTAAAAGCTTCTGATACGTCTTTTCTGCTGTGAAATGCAACCCGGTTGCATATTGTGACATTAAAAACTGTTGCCTGGGGGTCAGTTGCAGTCATGTCAGTACTCAGGACCCAAGTTGTTCTTTTAGTCACTATTGTTTTTTTTCAAGCTTTTGTATCGTGAAGCAAAAAGCTTCCTGCCCCACGTTCCTTACACCGTCTCAATATGTCAACTTTCTTTGCTTGTTGTCAATCCCTCAGTTGCACGACTTACCATTTATGTCAGCTTTTAAAAAAATGATGGCCAAATTAAAGCCTGAGCCTTGCTAAGCTGAAAAGTTGCAGGCTTGTCTAAAGTTGGAGTTGCATGAGTTCTCACAAAAATAAAAAAAAACAGTGAGTGAGGAAAAAAGTACAAGTTTTTGAGTTACGCTCATTAGCATACAGAGTTGTCTTCTGGACGACCTGACAGCCCCGGGTTACAAAAGCACTGAAGCCTCCACCACTTCTAAAGTGTTGGAGGCAGCAGCTGAACGATGCAACAGAAGGCTTGAATTGTCTTTACCAATAAACAGATTGCTTTTAACTAGTCAAATTAGCTTGCTGACCGATAGCTGCTAACAATGCCAAAATGTCGAGGCTACAGTGCTTGCAGTCGCTTTTAATGAGCCCGGACTGCGTTGTCCCTGAGGCTAAAATCTTGATCACACTACACTGACCCAGAGATCGTTAGAGACGCAGTTGGAAGTGGACTGTCTGCTTTCCTGCTTCAGGACCTGAACCGTTTCCCACAGTTGACGGCGTTGTGAATTCTGCTCTCTCCTTCCCAGTCAGTCGAGACGAAGCGCACTGGGACAATAATCTGGGACTATCTGATTGAGATGCTGAAGTGGATCTTTAAACAGGTTGTTGATGCCTGGAAAACCAATGCAGAACGGATCAAATGAATAATTCCTGCTGAGAAAAGTGATTCCTTTAATGTAACATATTAGAGTCATTCTCCACTTATCAAAGACATTGACCGCCAATGGTGGCATCACTGGTTTTGTAGGTTAAGAGGGCAATTACGTTTGCATTTCCTGGCCCATATTGGCTTAAGAGTTTTCTTTTGCTTCAATGAATAAGATCAACTCATCTAATATTGAAATGTGTTTGGCGATTTGAAACGTATTGTGCGACAAAAAAGCAAAGAAAAGAGAAATATCTGAGGGGACAGAGGTATGCAGGGTTTTTACTTGTCATATTAGCAAGTAGTAAACTTTGGTTTCAAGACGTATTTTGAGATGGGCTGTAGCGCACGAAACGTTGAGACTTGGATCCAAAACGAATGGCTCACAGACACCCAGCACTAATGTTTGTCAGCTGCCTCCCATTTGTCTCGCACGCTGATCTGAAAAGCGCTACGCCGGCCGCGGCCGAGCGAGGCTAGTCGACGGTACGAAAGCGAATGGAAAAAGTAATCGATAGCAGCCTCGCCACGCTGGAACAGTCGAAAACAAATTACTCGGGGAGGGGGGGAACCAAAGGCCAATGAATCAAAACGTCGCAGGGGGAGAAGCTGCAACATGTACACAAACCGTTAATTGCTAAAAGCGTTGTGTTGCCGAGCGGGGGAAGCTGAATCACATTTGGTGCGTCTTCCCCGCGCGCCGTGCTCGCTAGACGCTAGATGAGGCTCCCTCCTCTCCGCACATGACATCACCGAAGCCCTGACCAATTATGGTTAGAAAAAGCGGAGATGATGCTCTTTACGATGGGTGGGGAAGCCTTCTCCATTCCAAGTCTTCACTCCCTGACAGATGCTGTAATTCATAAAGTGATTGGAACATTGGTGTGAGCTAAATACTGAGCATAAGCCACATTCCCATTGGACTTAGCTGGTGGTCCGTCTCTGAATTATGGCTTAGGAAATGTTTTCTGCGTGTGTGCGTGTGTGTGTGTGCGTGTGTGTGCGTGTGTGTGTGTGTGTGTGTGTGTGTTTTTAACTTTTTAAAAGGGAAGAAAGAACCACTCTAGACAAAGCTATCCTAAGAGCATCCATTATGACTCGCCTCATGTGCTGTTCATGAACACCACATGTTGCCAGTCAAAGGAGAGGAAAAACATGGTTATTTAAATCACGTTTGGCAAGTTTACAGGTCTCTTTTATGCAACCCATGCCTGCTGTCTGTTCTCGCCGAAAGACATTCATAAACACACAAATAAAAGCATGCCCGTGCATTATCATCTCCCTGTCAGCCGAGTGTTTAAGTACCGTAAGTGAACGGATGATCTTATTTAAACGCTCATTTCACAGGGTTGGAAATGAAAACTCTTCGCAGAGGTCCTCTGTTGTTGACGTCTGAAGCTCTTTTGCATTCCTGCTAGCATTAAAAAATATGTTGAAACGGTAAAAAAAAAAAAAAAAAAAAAAAAAAAAAACAGCAGAAGTTAATCTGTCAAATCTTCTGAAAAATATCGCTTGCATTGAAACAATTTGTTCGGGGAATATTTTTTATGATCTGCAGGACCAGTTGCTCCCACTTTTTCAGTAATAATTCATTTATTTTTTTTTTTACTTCATTTTATGAGGAGCAAGCTAACATGAAAGACCATTCCAGCCATAAATTTGATCTTTGCACCCTATGATGCCTGACGATGCAAAGCTAAGAGTGCTTTATGTACTATAAATGTTATGCAACGAAACCCATTTCAAGCAACACAAGTTGGGTGTTTTTTTTGTTGTTTTTTTGGAGTATGGCGGGTCTGGTTGCTTTGCAGTGTCAGGTCAGATTTGCACTAAGAGAGGGAAAAAATAAAACAGCCTCTGTATTTGAGTTCACTGGCATGATAGCAATGAACTCAAATTGCTCTCGAATCTAAACTAAAAGTTCTTGAGGCCGATTCTGTCACGTTCCTGATTTTTTTATAGCTTGACATTTTCTTTGAACTGTTTGTTTTTCTGTGTTGTATTAGTTGCTGCCCGTTGGTCAGGATTGCCTTGATCTCTGTGGGTATTTTTTGAAATTCTGGTAGAAAAAAAAAGGGTAAATAAATAAAAAATGCATACTGTGTTTGATTAATACCACAGCTAGGACCGATCACAACAATCATGCGGAAACGTAAAAAGTGGATGGAGTCAAGGCAGGGATTACAGCGATCCCAATCCCAACAACATTGACAAACAAGACATACGGAACAACAACGAGTGTCAAGGGAAAACAAATTTCTAACATTTTTAAAAAGGCTGCAAAATGTACGACGTACTACCCTTCGGCCTGTCATGATAACAAATTTTGCTGGACGATAAATTGTCCCAAAATTATGCAAGTGAAAATTAATGTGTTTGTTTTCATGTGTCAGAAGGTTAAATGCTCTCTAAATGAGTGCCTTCAAGTGGATAAATGGTTATTAGCTGATTTTGTCAGAAAATAGGTCGGGCTGGTATCAACTGGAGCCTCTTCGAGCAGTAAGCATGCTAAGGTGAGGGAATCTTCATTAGTGAAGACAGAGTAGCTGCATATTCTAGCATGAGATCCAGTACCATTATGAATGGATCATCACTGCAGCATTTGGGTCGCACTTGTCAAAGTTTTGGTAGCACTAGCGCATATTTTTGGATGTGTGTTTTGCATCCCTTAGTTGCAAACTTGTGAAACTTTTTAACTTGGTCAAACTGTCTGAGGCAGCTTGGTATTGCAAATTACACATTATATGTAATCAGATGTGTAGAGAGCTTGATTTTCCTAAAGCCACCTCACTTAAGGCACGACTACAGAAGAGAGTGTCAGGAATATTAGGAATTATTTACTCTCAACTTGCTAAAGACAGAAGGAGACCAACCATCCTTGTTCAGAAATTTGACGGTCAATAAGCAACCTGGGTTTACATGTTGCTTTACTTGTGTGTATTTTTTTTTTTTTATGAAAATAAAAAATCGCTTAGCATGTTGGAGCTAGAACGACTCAGAAATTCACTCACAAAACACTTTAAAAGCACATAAAAGTGCCAATTTAGTCTTCATAATGGGTCGATTCTTAGATCAAAATGCACCACAGTCCTCCAGAGTTCCTCTAACAAAGACTAAAACCTGACATAGAAGCGCACGTGGAGGGTAACTGTAACAAGAACCTGGAAATGAAGGCAGTGTAGAAAGGATAATAGTTATGGATGAGGTCAAAATCTTCTCAGCGCATATTTCCACTGTGAAATAGCTGGAAAAAAATACAACGGTGCTGGAGCAGAGGGGAGGAAAAATGTATTAATTAAAGAGACAATGAGTCCCAGCTGAGCACAGCAAGTGGCAGATGAATTGAAGGCAACATCCCGTCCCGCCTGAGCTCGCCAACTTCGGTTCCAGATATCAGCTTCGGCCTACTGGAACCCCGGGGATGTTTTTGTGAGGGTGTGCAGGAAAGCAAACAGTATTAATCCTTAGAAAGTCCTGAATCTCTGCTTGTCATAACAAAGGACTGAGCTCTTCTTGTGCACAAAAGTCAGCAAAAATAAGATAAAAAAAAATAGAACAAATATTAAGTGCAGATGTGAAGGCAGATGGTGGCGTAAACATTGAGCTGTGTCTTCTATAAATGTTTTGGAGAAGAAGAAGAAAAAAAAGAGCTCTAATGCAGAAGGGCTGTGGGTATTTGCCCAGCCCTTGGATAAATAAGCTGAGAGATTCAAAGGGTGGATAACCTCCTCCAATGCCCATCACACCAGGCGAGATGAGAGGCCGGAATAATCCGCTTCGCTTCTCCAATCGGGACGACGCTGATTTCAATTAGCCTCAGTCCCAGATTCCAGAGAGGATTGGAAATAAGACGGCCAACCGACTCACTGCAAGGTGTTGGAGATACGAGTATAGTGCTTAGTTTGTTAAGCTTAGAAGACTAAATTTGTTAGTCCTTTAAAGCCTGATCCAAAAAAAAAAAAACTGAATATTTTACACAAGCTTATCTGGTGGGTTTTTTTTTTGTTTTTGGATAGAAGCTTCTTTTGTGTCATAATTAATTGGTGGTTGTGTATTTATCATATTTTCTCCTACCAAAAGGCTACAGATTGTACACCGTGAAAAAGACGGAAGGAGAGGAATCCAATAAACCGATGCACTGATGCATAAAATAGTAACTCCTAAAGTGTGACACCTGCCAAACACATTTGTACCGTATTTTTTGTATTAAACCTTAATATTAAAATATGTTCTCGGTTTGGTTTTACAACTGTATTACAGACTCCTTTTTATCTAAAACACACAACCCCCCTCCCCCCTCCAAATCTGACTTTTTTACTGTAACTGTTACAAAAGAAAGAGTTTTTACTCCAAGAAAAATCTTTTAACTTACATAAGGACACATTGGTTTTCTTCAATTTTCTAAGTGCCAGACTAATAAGAGAGATTTTTATTTATTTATATATTTTTTAAGTTTTAAAACAGATCATAATCCTGTCTGTTTATAATCCTGTCTGTTTCGGCTCTCCTTCCACAAGTTTCCCACGGCAGTTTTCTGGAATATTGACCCATTCCTCTCTGACGGAGCTCATGTAACTGAGTCATGTTTGTGCATCCCTCGCTCACACACGCACACACACACACACACACACACACACACACACACACACACACACACACACACACACACACACACACACACACACACACACACACACACACACACACACACACACACACACACACACACACACACACACACACACACACACCTCCAGCTCTGGACACATACTTTCTATGAAACTTAGATCAGAGCTTCATGATGTCACCAGAAACACTGACTGTGTTATTCGTCAGCTTCTTTGTAACGCGTCTGGCTGCGTGCCGAGGCTCATTTCCCACTTGGGATAACCATTTGAGCACAAGTGTCAAGTTCCTGGACAGCGTCTTAAGATGTCGCCTTAGTGTTCTTTCACTATGATGCCATCCTGTTTGTGAAGGCCTGTAGCAAAACACTCATAAAACACAATGGCACCAATCCGGTCCTAACCCGTTCTACATCGGTGCGATGGTATTCCCAGGCTTGAGTGTTTCCAGATGTAACGCTGGTCAAGACGGTCAAACGCTTCAAATTGTAGTTTCATCAGCCTACAGTATTTAACCACGTTGATCTTGTGTGTATTTCCACACTGTAATCTGTGTCTTTATGTTGCATTTGGAGTGATTCTTCTGAATTTGACTTCTTCTTCTTCTTCACTAAATTCAGACTACGTGGGGTGCTTAGCATAACTTTTATCATTGTACCAGCTTCAGACAATATCTTATAGCGATGGTATGAAAAGCCGCCGTTGGATGAAGTGAACTGTGAAGTGGCAAAGAGAAGAAGTCCCAGTACAGAGCCTTGAGGGACCCCGGCGGCAAGATGATGTGCTGTAGAAGTCTCAACCAAAATCTAGACAGCAGAAGTGTTGTTGTTTTTTTTTTTGTCCTACACAGTGTATGTAAGCATTAAAAATGAAACGTTTGGCATCATGTTAATCAAAGCATGTCAGCTGTTTTCTTTCTAAACACTGATGTCACATCGTTAATGCCGCCCAGAGGATTCCATCTTGTGATGAAGCGCTCCTCTCCGCTCGCTGTTTATCAAGCAGATGAACGGCTCAGTCACGCTTCGAGCGGACCTGGCTTTGATGTGCTCGAATAACCGGCAACTCGATCCCTCTGGAAACGCACAGGACATCTTTTAAGAGGTGTTTTCACTACTGCTGAGCTCACTGGAGCCGGTTCCCGTGCTCAGAAGCGTAATTAAAGCAAGGTGGGGAGAAGTGAGCTTCATCAGGACAGAGGGGAGAAGCCGGGCGGAGGGCGAGCGCCAAACCAACAACCCCGATACCTCATCACCACTCGCTCTCCGAAGTTTGTTTGGTCATGGTGCTGCCATTTTTCTTTTTTTTTTTTCTTTTTGAAAGCCCAATCTTATGCTTCCACATTTAATCCTCTCTACTGATGGTGCAAATACAATTTCCAGAGTTATTATGTTATTAAATCTGTTTTGCTCCCGGATACTTCAAAGGGGGTTCGGCTCCTCCAGAAGACATCGCTCGCTGGTGATGTAACAATTTCCCTCGGATATTTAAAATAAACACATTAGGCCGACAGGAATTCAAAACACGTCTGAATTTTATTTATTTTTTTGATTGGCACGAGGCGAGGAATGCCACTAATTTTGCGAGCGAAAGCCGACGGCCTCCAAACGCCATGCTGCGGATTTCCAGGCTCCCATGCAGTGTAAATTATGGGATAACAGGGTGCAGCCGGTTGCAGACTCTGTTTATTCAATCTATTTCTTCACACAAGTTCCCATTGCCTTTTTCCTCCTCTCTGCCTTTGTGTGTGGCGGCCCCTCTGATCCTGCTGACCCTCCCCATGTGTTTTCACTTTCGGGCTCTGATCTCAACTCGGCGACCAGTGGGGAACCAAATACAAATTGAACAGTAACCATTCACAGGCCCCTCTCTGCTCCACGCCGGCCGGCTAAACCGGCTTATCGCGCCGCGTCCATCGACCTCGACCCGCCTCGCAGGCCGAGTTTGCGGGCGTCGAAAGCGGCGCGGTTTCGCCGCGGTTCAGGGCACGTTTGACATCTTTTTTAAGTCCGCACCACATTGTCTCCTCCAGCAGAGTGAGCGGGCCACAGGACGCGGGGCTCGGAGGGAAACGTTTAAGCTTCCTGAGTGACGAGCTGAGGCCCAGAGAAAACAGTGCGGGAAAGAACAAATCACCACTGTTTGGGTGGTGAGCTTTTTATTATTTCAGTTAAGGTGAAGTTTTCATTAGTCCCATAAGCCTCCGCCCACCCCCCCCCTTTTGAACGTAAGTCTTCTTATTCTTCTTCGTTTTTCCTGTGAAGCTCGCCGGACAGCAGCTTCACAAGTGGCAGGGTTTGTTTGTTCAGCTTTTATTGGGAGATGTGGTCTGAAAAAGTTAAAAAGAGGTAAAAGAGGGCCTATTGTTGCTCTTCGGGTTCATATTTTCTCTGGAGCCGCTCCACGCGCCGCGTTTGCTCCCCTCCTTCCCCCCTCTCCCCGACTGAAACTGAAAAACTGCAACAAAAACAAACCAGAATGCAATAACTCACGCAAAGCGAAGACTCCGTGGATAATCGCTCAGATAAGATATGAAACGGGAAGGGCGAAAACTACGAGCAGATTTGGCAGATGCTTCTCTTTTTGCTCCTCAGCACCTCGCTTTAAAAGTCCAGAAAACAATTCACTCACCTAAAGTAGAGTGAATTGACCTGTGCACTGAAAATAATCAAACTATGGTTGATAATCAATACTGCAGATCACACATGGAAGATGCAGGCCTGTCGTAAGCGTTCAATCATTTCCATTTTATGTTGTTCATTTCGTTTTATTTCTCGGTTTGGTTGTTTCTCAGTCGACGTCCCGGTGTCACATGTCCGTCAGGATTGAAAGTTTATTGATCTGTAAGAAGATGTCCATGTCCTGTAACACAATGTCTTCATGTACGAGTCCATCCTTTACGACAGAAAATCTTTTATGGTTGCCTGAAAGCATTTTTAAAAGTATAGTTGACATTCATCAGCATGTCAAGGAGATGGTCACTGACGTTGTGTTACCCTGCGGTATTATAACCTGACCTGCGGGGCTGTTTAACTGAGCTGCTCTTAAAAAACGGGAACAATAAGAAAACATGACAATTCAAGTGAAGCGTATTTGTGTTAATCTTCATAAAATGGTGCATGGCTACATGAGACAGAGTGCTCTCACTTCATCCCAGCCATGTCGCAAACATTTTTTTTCAGCCGCTGTTAGCATGCTACGGCTAATAATACCGCTACTATTATTATTGGCGGTACTTAATAAAGTTAAGTACTGCTAATAAGCTTCAGGCCTAAAAGTTGAGAGCTTTAGGCTCAGCATCCTACACTACTCTATGATTGCGGCTTTTCAATTGAAGCAGGACAGGAAGTGTTTCTTTCTGATGTCAACGGAACGAGCTGATAAAGGATGCTAACTGGGCTAGCCCAAAACACCTGATGACAAAACCAAAAGTTGGCTAGTTTTAGCTGCTAGCTTTGACTGCTAGCAATGCTAAAGTTCAACTCTGCTTTGCAGCTTCACACTTCATTATTAACAATTTCTCAATTGGTCAAGTTTTTGAGTCAAACATATAATATATAGGCTAATATGGGATTCTCAGATTCAGTTTGGGATTTATGAAACATTTATTCTCCTTGTGTAAAAAGCAGAAAGGGACTGTTTTTGTTTTTTTTGTTTGTTTGCCTTTTTACATTAAAACAACCGTGAAAACAGTAATACGTAGAATAATCAAACCTGGAAACAAATATTTTACACGGATTGGACATTTGTGACACTTAAAAAAAAAAAATCAAATATAAAGAAATTGGAGAATTTTGCGAAAACATTTTGTGTCGCTCTTGCAAAATTCAATACCGTTTGATAGTTTCGCCTTGTCAGCAGGATGTAATGTTATACTTTCACTTTTAGAAATACGGGAGATCTCCAAAGCTCACTGTTGTGAGGAGCAAACTGGGTGAGATGACAACACAGCAGAAGATGAATTTGTCTTAGAGCTATTCAGACATCATTACCAGGCGCGCCATCAAAATACGCAGGTTGCTGCACATCAGGAGACGTTCTGATAGACAAACTACACCAGGAATCCTTAATGAAAGTTTTCGCGTTTCAATAATCTGTCCTCTGACAGGAGCCCCGAGTTGAAACACGCTCCATCACCTGTTTCACATTAAACTTTCACGCAAACCCTCGCATCTTGTAAACTCTGCTTCGTTTACTTAGCCTGGCTTTCATTGTGGCCATTTTGCACGGTTTACCTTTGTTTGGTTTATTAACCCATGGGGTTAGTTAACCTAAACATACCAGCTGAATGCTTCGGCTTTGAGCGTGGGCATTTTTTTTTTTTTTTTTTGCTTTTCATATCTCAGTGACCCAAGGTGAGGATGATGAAGGCTTGGAAGCAGATCACAATTGTGAAATGATGAATGGCGACTGATAGAATCGAGTTTATTTGAGAATGTCTGAAGCTGAATAAGGTTTTTTGCGTGTTTCACATCTTTGGCTTTTTAGATATAAAAAGCAGACTACTTCTTTTCTTTTTCTTTTTATATATATATATATATATATATATATATATATATATGTTTTTGTTTGTTTGTTTGTTTTTAATCTTAAAACCGCAAATAAATGAGGAACATTTTTGATCTGTCAATGAGTTTGCATATTACACGCTGGAGCCTGAGGTTTATACAGACACACAGCTAACAAGGCTCCATCAGATTTCGACGGCACGTCAACAAATAAAGCCTGACGCTTGGGCATCGAGAAAGCCTTAGAAAAACACCCCACACACTTAAAGTCAAGCGAGAACGTCCCCATGCGCTTAACGCAAGAAGAAGAAGAAGAAGAAAAAAAAAAAACATGTTTAAAGACCAGCTCCGGTGCCGATGGCTGGTGTTCGTTCCCATGCTCCAGCATTGTGTCCCATCCAGCTGCAGCCAGGGAAAATGAAATGGAGGGAGGAGGGAAGGGGAAAAGGAAGAGGAGGGGTGGGTAGGGGGGGCACACTCATGGGTGGTCTGCCCCACACGGTCCCACACTCTGCGGTTTGCGCCCTACATCTGATAGCAGTGGCTCTCAGCTGGGGCGTGCACGGCTCGCATTCTCTGTGCCTTTTTACTGCAACAAACCTGGGCTGGAACTGTTTACAGTGCAATGTCTTCATCGGAGCAACGCGCCACACAGCTGGCCTCCAGTCTGCAAGCAAGCATTCCTGCCATGCGTCTGTTAAGGACATTTTGGAGAATATTTATATACATATATATATATACACAACACACACACACACACACGTCTATATTTGTATAACAGTTCTTAGTGATTCAATCGTTCGGCTTTCTCTCCACATTCGCTTTCATACCATTATATTCAGCACTTTTATCTACTTTTATTAGGTTCAGTTAAGTGAGCATTAACTACTTGTGCCGCACCATGGCCATTACTCTGCGCACATTTGGCTCAAAAGAGACTCTCACATGCCCTAACTGCGGGGGTAAAATCAATCTTTTCTCAGCCAGAAGGTTTTGCAATGCTCACACAAAAATCAGGCTGAAATATCAATTGCGAACGGCATACAGCGCGGGCTAATAAGTGAGACGGGATGTTGGATCATTTATGTTGAAGTGGATTTGTCCTCGAGCCCGCAAATACCACATTTTATTGACTCTCATGCGCTGGAAACGTGATGTGGAGTATGGGATACCAATTAGTTTCATGATGGCATTTTATGGAAATGATCGATATTTGAGCTTCAAGTGCGGTCTTCTGCGCGAGGACTGACGTGTTCAGCAGAGTTCTCATGAAAGAAGACGCCAAAAAGTTGCAAACATGATTTAACGCTCAGAAAGAGTTTGGGTGATGTAGACTTTTGTCACTGATAAGGGCTTCCTTTAATTTTTTTTTAAGTTATTTTTTACATAAAATGCTTTGCATTGTTCATTGCACGTGGATAGATTTCATGCCGTCAAGCCAAAAGTGCATAAATCCGAAGTAAAACTTCAACAATACATGGTTTTCAATCTTCTTTGTGCACGTTAAAATAACAAAGATCACGAAATCATCCCCTTCTGCATCAAAACACCTGCAGTCGTCACCAAGCGGCTAACTGCAGAGCCCGTCTCTGCAAATGTCGTCTCAGTCTCAGTGCAGCTGCTCTGTGGAAAACATTCCAACGTGTCTTTGGACGTTCGCGAACAAACACCGACGCGAAGACGGAGGAACGCAGCAGGGATAGATGTGCGGAGAGGTTTGGGCCCAGGGTTGGGTTGGAAAACGAAGATCCAGGCTGTGAACATCTGCTGGAGCCTCATTGATGCTCGAGAGCATCGTCAGAAAGAGACATGGAGGAACCGCATACCGACCAACGAGCGTATCGACCAACGAGCGTATCGACCAAATCGACGGGCCGAGCAGCAATGAGGGCCGTGGTGCCGCCGCAGTCTGGCGACAAATTCCCTCCACGTTTTTATCTTTGTTTGTTCCGTTTTCGATATCATAATAAATTGAATGTAATGATATATTTCATCTCTATGTTGTTAGATGGTTACATTTTAGGTGTTGTGCTTTTCTTTTTACTGCCTGTCTGTAACGTTTTTCTCATTTATGATTGCGTTTCCTGAGTACTGCATTTTACTGGACATGTTTAATATTGTCTGGGTCGTTTGTTTGATTTTTCTACATTTTTTTTACTTTTAAGTCTGATTGATTGAGTCATAACTAATTATTACACTCAATCTTACTCTACCTTACATGGATCAACGACATAAAATCCAGTTAAAACACATTGAGGCGTGCGGACGTAGCACTTCTAGCTGTCAGAAGAACTTTATAAAACCCGTTCATTTTTTAAGTGTTATCAAAACAGGGACGTTAAACTCCGAGACACATTCTTTCACGGGAAAAAAAAACAGAAAAAGTGACTAATTGCTGCAGCGAAGAGAGCGATAGTCTTTGAATACAAAACAATTTTGAGAAAATCCAGATGCTTTTGTAAATCGGCCATGTGGTTTTTGCCTGTGTGCGTCCGTGTGTGTGTGTGCGTGTGCGTGTGTGTGTGTTTGAATAGAGATGGGAGGTCATAAATTCTTTTATTTCAGAAGCTGTTTTTCAAGGCCTCCATTTGCTCAAAAATGAGCTCCAGAGGTTTAAAGTGATATAACTCATCTCGTACTCAGCCTGTGATGTAGAACGGGGATGTTTCACAACCAGAAAAAAAATAAATAAAAAATGACACTGCAAATTAATTTAATGCGTCGAACGTTGTGCGGTCGCACTTCCTGCGGTACTGTCATGTGGTCGTAAACGGCGTGTGCAGGACGGGCAGAAGAGCGTGGCAGAGTGTCCGGAGATCTGGAGCCGAAAAGTGAAAAATGGAACGACGCATGCTGCAGGAGACGAAGGCGAAACACGTCCAAAGGCGTCATCGCCGTGCACACAGCAGACATGTGAGCGCTGCTCCACATCTGGAGAGTCGTATTGAAAAGAGTCAGACGTTATTCACTGGGCTGCTGAGAGCAGCTGTCCATTAAAACAGATAAAACTAATAAACAAGCCAGCGACAACTATACAGACTCAGGATAATAAAGACATTGTGCCGAACCAAAGGCATTGAGGAAACACAAGAGGGAAATAAAAGTTCCCTCTTTAAAACAGCATTGCCACGGCGACACATGGCAGCGTGATGCTCTGTCCTTCTTCGGCACGGACAGAGAGTCTGGTCAGGGTTGATGGGATAATGTCTGATGTGCCTCAAAGAAAGAACATAGCCCGTAATTATGGGTTAAACATCGTGTGATATGGAAAATAAATCAGAACATAAAACATGGTGTACGAGGACTATAAAAACCCGTTAGTGGGGGGGAAAGAAGAAAACCAAGATGAATGTGTTTTTCAACCAATTCATCTGAAAAATAAGTACATTTTTTTGGATGGAAAAATAATGACAAAAGCTGCAGTAGTTTGACTGGATACACTCTTAAACCGATACGAATCTTTGACGCGTGTCCAGCATTCAGTCTTGATCTCACACCTGCCATCTATTCAATACGAAATCTGATTAACCCGAGATGAAGCTCAACTGGCTTCTACCAATTAGCTTAGATTCAATGCAAAGTCGTTGTACAAAGGTATCAGTCAGGAGAAGGAAACAAAGCAATTCGTCAGGAGCCAACTGCCCCGTTCACCTGGGCGGTCTTTATGCACTGGTCCTCTGCTATCAAGGCCAGAGGACTTAAAGGTCAAAGGTCTCATAGGTTCCCCCTGGAATCAGGCACTCTCTTGCTCTCTCACATTTCTCCACAATGCCTCTAGTTTCTCTTTGCGATGTTGGTATTTCTTGAGGTTCTCGTCTTCCTCTTGACGTTGGGGTTCCCAGGGTCTGCGCCTACTTCCTGCTTTTCGTACGACTACGACGGCCTGTTGTCTTTCAGTCTGGATCTTTATCCTCATGAGGTCTGATCTTTGAATGTGGGGCCTCCAGCTAACACCTGACATGTCTGGGTTTCTTCTGCCAAAGACGAACCATTAAGCGGTCACGATCATCTGTCTAGACTAGAGAAATTGTATCTTTGGCTCCAAGTATTAACGAGTGGCTTCATAAAAAGTAAGTAAGTATCGGAGAAAGTGGGCAGGAATAGTCAAGTGGAGATGTTTGGGGCAAACAAAGACTAAAAGCTGAAATGTAATCCAAATGCGGTTCAACAAAGTATTATGCTAAGAGTGCGCAATCAGGTTATTATCTTTCCACCCTAACAATTTTGTTTTTCACTTAAACCAGGTTTTAAGCAAATTAAAGTAGAGCCGCAAGGACGCCAATTGTAGTGGAGTAGTTGAGGGTGTCAAAGGCTGCTCTTAGGTCCAATAAACGGCCAAGTAGGAACCTTTATTTGGTTCTAAATCCAGGCGATTTTTTTATGGACGATTCAGTAGGTTAAAAACAAGCTTCTGTAAAACCTTACCAAAACTGGTTATTTAGAAACTCGCATGCGGTTGCAGTATTTAGCCAATATCGCAAACTGCTTCTCGGTGGATGGGCTGCAGCGGCAGCAGACCCCAGCGGGACGCGGGTTCGACCCGTCAAAGTCGAGAAGCAGAGCTGCCGAGTGCTTCAGCATTTCGTCAACGATGACCCGGCTCTCCATTTGTTCCTCGATAACGAGCATTAATGGGATCGGGTTGATGGGGACGGACGAAGACATGACGCTTTTTAGCGAGCACACGTCTCCACAAACCGTTTCTTCAATCAACGTGTTAAAAGACGCATCTCGGTTCTGTTAGGTTTTGTCGTGAGGCCCAGCAGCTCCAGTATCACATCTGTGAACGTAATTTATTCTTCCTCACACAGTTTTATCAGCCCCCCTTTCCCCCCCCCCCCCCCGCATCCCGTATGAACACGTCGCTGAAAAAGACAACCATAATTAAAGGGCCACGCTGCGGAAAGGAGCTTCTTAAATGATTCGGCAGTGAAAACGCCAGACCTCGGGCTTTTGCTGACAGTCTAATAAATGCGTCAGGCCGGGGAAGGCTGAAATGTTAACATTGTTCGTGGCAGATTTACAGGAGGAGCATGGGATTTGTATTCAGTTGCAACTGCCTGCATCTCAACACACCAGCCGCAGCAAATTGCAGCACAGCGCAGCCTAATTAACTGCAGTCTTAGCATGTTTTGATAAACAACTGTAAACCTTTTATTCCCCGACGCACGCATGCACGCACGCACGCACGCACGCGATGCAGAGAAGGCATGCGAAATGAAAAAGAAATAAACAAAATAAAAAAAGATTGATCACGCAGCCCGCGTCTCATGGAGCGCAGAGAAAGCTGCAACGCGTGGTTTACTTTGACTCTTCCGGACCCATCTGAGACTGATCAGCATCTTTCGTTCCAAAACTTATTCTCAGTATGCGAGACTTTTTTTTAATTTCTTTCTGAAGCCTGGACACCAGAGAATTCGGAGGCGTATCGGTTTTCCACCCCACTGCGTTTCATGTCTTCACATAAGGGAACTCTCAGCAGTGATTGCCCGACAGGCTGAAAGGTGATTCTTAAGATGTTGCAGCTGATGCAGCTCTTCTGGACGGAGGGGAGGGAAGGAAGAGGCGACCGGCTTTCTCTTTCATTCTGAAAGATCTCCACGCTCAAATCGGCTCGCGGGCTTTCATTTAGTGTGAAGAAAATCTTCACATGTGGGTTTGGAGTCTGCGGGTTTACGAAACGATCCGAGTCGATCACAACACGCAGCGCCCTTCTGAACTCTTGGATTTCAAGGGTTTTCACTTGGCTGTGCACCACTGTCACATAAGTAGCACATTTCATACCTGCAGCTTTTAACTTTTTTGTTTTTTCCTCCCTCGAGTTGCTTTATTGTGACAATAGGCGTTAAGATGTGATGTTACACCGTAGGAATATCAGAAATCCACCTCTGTGTGGTTTGGCTCGTCCACAGAGCTGAAAACAGAAAACGGTTCGACAGATTGATATTGATATGTTTTGTTCATCACATTAAATCCCAATAAAATTCATTTCAGAGACAAACCGATCCGATATTGATATCTGTATCGGCCCCAATATTGGAGAAAATTCTAGAATGGGTGTCAAGACATTGTTCCCGATAAGAGAGCAGATCTATCTGAGTCTATGCTTTGTGCTCTGAGTGAATCAAGCTTTATTATTGATTTCACATTTTATTTAGATTTCCTAATTGCACTTTCGTCATCATTTACTTGACACTGGCTGTTAAACTCCTAAATTCACCGACTGAACAAATTCAAGTTGTGTCGCTTTTACATGTTGGACAAAGCTTGAGAAGCTATTGGTGCATATAAATGTGCTGCAGAGTTAAAAAGTAAAGTTTGTAAAACACAGACATTAATGTACTGAAGTACAAATTAATTTGCACTGCTTTTCCGTATCAGATCGGTATCAGGCGATGCTAAATCTCAGATATCGGTATCAGAAGTAGAATAAGTGCATCGGTGCATCCCGAGTTACAGCACGGCAAAATAGGGTGTGAAAACTTTATTAAATTGTAGATACCAGCAATCTTTCATAAATATACTGTTGATGTTCTTATGCAAAAAAAATAAAAATAAAATAAAAAATCCAAACAAATCGCAAGGTTTAATTAACATTTAGAATTAAAAAGGTGACGCACTCAACTGCGGAAGCTTGTCATGAAAAACAAAGGAACGCGCTTGGAGGCATTTCGGATCCATCTTTGTTTGCGTCCGTAAGCACGAGGCGAGCGCGTTTTGTTGCTTGCAGCGTCCGCACACACGTGCGCGCGCTCTGGGCTGCTGAGTCCGACTTCAGAGCGCACGAATGTTTGTGTGTGTTTGTCAGAGAGCGGGCCGCGTTTCTGGGCGTGTGTGGGGCGAGCGTGTTTGATTTCAAAGCACGGCAAACGAAACCCAAGACTGGGGAAAAGCTGACAAAACATGCCGATCCCAGGTGGTTAATGGGTTGGGAGAAATGACCAGTTGACCAGCGTCGCTGACGACCCCGTCCTGATGAGTCCTCTTCGCAGGCCGACCCCTCTCATCTGCTAGATATTACGGCTAAAAAAAAAATAAAAATCTTCTGTTTGTCCAACGTAATGTCTCAGATGGGTGGTCTGGAGATAGCGCGGCATGAGGGCCGCATGTCTTGTCGCTGAGTGACACTTGGCGCTTCCCCCCGCCATCATCGCCAGATAAAAAGTTACACATGTGGAACCTCTAGTAGGGAAAAAAATACCATCTTTATTTACCCTTACACCATGGGAATTCTCCAATCAGCCTGTCGTCTTCAGAAAGCCTCAGAACGACACAAAAAGAAGAGCACGCTCAATTCAAATGTTGGCATTTGGGAGCTAAATTGTGAAAGTTCCAGGTGTCAGGGGTGAGAGGTGGAAGGTCCCGGTAGCGTGGGTGGTTCTGACCAAACTCTGTTAGCAGTTAATGAGGGCTGAACAGACACACTGATCACCTCTTGTAATTTGCTGGGGACTAATCGCTGAATTTTCCCTTTGACAAGAGAGATTACACCCAGAATCTGAGCCGGGACAATAGAGATTTGTCATGTAATGTCTTCTCTATAGAGAGGCGACACAAAAAAAAAAAAAAAAAAAAAAGAAAAGAGTGGATCAGACTTTTCGGAGAGGAGGGGAGTTGAGCGGAGTGAATGTCATTTTTAAGCTCTTTATTTTCCCCAAGTAATAAGCTCAGATGAACTCTGTTTGCCCAAATTGTTTGCCGGGCAGGAAGAACTCAGACGTCTTACTGACGATTCTGCTTCACGAAACTAATGAGACGCTTTGTTTTGTTCACTGCCCCCAAGTGGCCAAAAGTCAGAAAGGACGTTTGAAATATTTTTTTCAGTAAAACAAAACAAAGATTGTAACAGTTCGATGCATGTCGCCCACCGGCGTTCTCCGAGTGTCGCTTCGGAAACCCTGGAGGGAGGGATTTCGGTCTCACTCCGTCGAGTGCGAGGCTGCGTTTCCATTCAGCGGCTGGTGAGACGGATGACTTTTGCAGGCTAAATCATTCAGAAAGAGAACCCCGGTACATTACGGTCCCACATGCGTGTGAATGACGGGCCTTGGTGGTCCGATAATGTACAGAACATGCTTAGGTTAATTTTAGGATGTGATGAAATACAGCTTGAGGTAGAGGGTTGCCATGGTGAGCCGAGTCAGATGGTTGTAACATTTCACTCATGTGCCTCTTTCTCAGTCACAGTGTAAATCTTTCAACTTTAAAACAATTTGGTGACTAGCTTTGGTGTAAAACAACACGCTGTGACGCTGTTATGTTTTCAGAAGGACACTTTCTTTATAAAATGCTGCATGGGGATAAAATGCTGCAACGTTTCTGCAAAAACACAAAGTTTTACTAAGTATTTTTGGTCTAAAGCCTGGTGCAGATATCTTAGTACGCTTGAATTAAGACAAAACCAACTTTTCAACAAGATATAGAGGTTGTTTTTAGTAAGTCATTCCTTAATATTGACTGACTTAGTACTGGCAGATCATTTCACTTACACAATTGGAAAAATGTTTAGTCGTAAGTGAAACATTCTGCCAGTGAAAATGAAAATGATTGTTCCACTTTAATCTCTTGCTTTCATCAATCCCAAAGAGTCTTCTCTAAATAACTGCGTGACGTACAGAGTCGCTCTCAAACGCCCCAACAAATGCTTTGCGTTCACAACAGCCGCAGCGTCTTTGAGGTTTTGAGTTGGGAATGTGGAGCCTTCCATTCAATCCAATTCAGTTTATCTACACGGCGCCTATTAGTTTCAAAGTGTGTGTCAATTTAATCCAGGAGTACAGAGTCGGTTATATTCATTGATCGTGGTTGTTAATGACAGAAGGAAGCATGGTTAGAATCACGCCTGAAGATTTCCCTCCCCTGCTGGAGTGATTGTGAAAATCCCAGCTACTGGAACTAGTTTCACTTCAGAATGATGACAAGCAACGACGACTTGCCTTGAACGTGTCGTCCCTCCATCCATTTTCTGTACACCCTTGTCCCCACTGGGGTCAGGAGGTGCTGGTTCAGTGCTGGTTCACCCTGGACAGGTCGCCAAGTCTGTAGCAGGGCAATACAGAGACAGACAGGATAAACACCATGCACACACACGCACACGCACACACGCACACACATAACTAGAGAGAAACATGCAAACTCCGTGCAGAAACACCCCGCGCCTGGAATCGAACCCAGGACCTTCTTGCTTCAAGGCAACAGTGCTACCAACTGCGCTACTGTGCAGCCGCAAGATTTAAATAAATAAATAAATAAATAAAATTAAAAAATGTGTTAATTTATGTTAAGAGATTATGGTAATCTTTCTACGGAAGACTTTTTTTTCTCAAAATTCCAGGACTAGCGTGTTTTTCCTCCAGTGGTTCTTATCTTCTTGAAATAGTTCCAAGATCCGGCACAGAAACTCCTCTGATTGATGAAGCCTCACACAAAGTCACCATTTGAAAACAGATTTTGTTTTTACTCAGCTTATCTACTATCTGGTATTAAAATAATAAAAAAAGAAATTGTCGGATCATCTAAAAAAAAAAAAAAAAAAACAGAAAATGAAAAACTCTGAAATCTGGAAGTGTGGCAAATGCTTTCTTAGAGCAGAGTACACGTTTAAAAAATTGCTACGTCAAAATAGGTTGTAGGGTTTTTTTTTTGTTTTGTTTTTTTTTTTTATAGTTTTCAACCCCTGTGGTGCACCGTAGACATGACAAAATGACACAAAAGTTGTGAAAGGGTAGTTGTAAAGCAGCTCCCGAGCTATTTTAGCGTGGAAGCTAACACTTAGAGGGCCACAAACATCCTAGCTTGATTTTCAAAACCTAATTGAGCGTTTCCCTCGTGTGCGAGGCTCTGTTCAGTTTAATTAGGAGCCACTTATATATATATATATATAAAAAAAAAATTAAAATAAAAAAATTGTTGGATGGATCTAAAACATCTGAGTTTGATTTTTAAAAAAAAGGAAGTATTAAAGAAATCAAATTCTTCTTGGAGCACGGTGCAGGTTTGAAAACTTGCTTCGGAAAAATACCTTGTTGTTTTTATTTATTTATTTGTTTTTTTTTTATATATATATACTTATGGTTTTCAACCTGCGTGCCGCGCTGCAGGCATAAAAAATGACCGCCTCCCTGTCGTTGTAATTGTGTGGTGGTAAAGTAGCTCCCAAGCTACTCGAGTTTGCGCTAACACTTTGAAGGCCAGCTCCATTTTTCAAAACCTAATCGAGTGTTTTGCTCATTTGCCAGACTCTGCTCGGTTTATTTAGGAACCACTTGCAGACGACAACTTTCTAGTCGCGCAGGGCGTATTACAGTTTGACAAATAACTGGTAAATTAATCATATCTGACTTTGCTGAACAGACTCGGGGAGCAGCTCGGCTCTTCTCATCCTAAAAGGTCAGGGGTTAGCGTGAGCAGAATCGCGAGGGAGAACAGCGACAGGAACCGAGCTCAAGGTTATTTAACGGCAGTGCTCCAAATCTAAACTGCACATATAAAATTACTATTTTAACTTAATATTCTGTCCGTCTCCAGTGATGAATCTTGCCCCGTCTTTTGGTTTGGCATCCTTCGCGTCGCTCGCACTGGAGAACAGTGGGTTTTTTCGCCTCGCCAGAGCATTTCTTTGGCTTTGGCTCGCACGAAGATGGATGCGACACATTTTACGAGGCTGCAAAGACACAATTTTCTGCTTTTATTTGCTTCTTTGCTTGTCTCCCTTCAGTCGGGAAGGACCACCGGAGACGGCAACCTTGATTTATAGCGACGAAGACTTCCGGTTTTTGTTTTTTATTCATTGTTTTTTTTTAAATTCAGCGTTCGTATTTACGCGCCTCCACCTGCTGAGCACCGCATACTCACATGCAGTGAAGGTCATGGGAATTTTCAGCTGCAGGTTGGGTGTCACAGTGGCAGTCTGATGAGTTACACTGCAAAAAACACAACATCTTACCAAGTATTTTGTGTCTAATTTCTATTACAAAGACCTCAGTACGCTTGAAACAAGACAAAACTGACTTATGGGTAACTTTTTCAGCAGGATACGGGAATCTAAGGTACCAGCTCAACCATTATTTCACTTATAACAAGACATTCTTTCCATGTCATAAGTGAAATAATGTTCCATCAATATTGTTTCACTCTGTCCCATTGCTCAGCGAATGGATTAAGAAAGCACTGACGAAAAAAAGAAAGAAAGAAAGAAAGAAAAAAAACAGATGCAAGAGAGGGAAGAAAGGCTTCATAAACCGACGACACAGAGGTGAGGCTCCCGGCCGCGGCGCCTTGATTTAACAGTTAAAGTTCTGAAAAAGCCCGGCGCACAGAAAGGCCTGCCATCAACACATATAATCTCCTAGCGGAGCCCATTGAAAGCTGGGTCCTGGGGGTTAATTCTCCCATCACTACGTGTTTGAATCAACTCCTGACTCACATTGAGATGAAAGCCACAGACTCCCGGGACCGAGCCCCGGACTCCGAGGGCCCGCTGATCCCGGACGACTGGGGCGGATTATTGCATGTCCGTCTCGTCGGACCTCCATCGGGACAGGGAAACTGAAAAGAAAAACAATAATTAGAGATAATTGCTTGTGTCCAAACATGAGCGTTAAAGCCCCCTCCCCCCCCCCCCCCCCCCCCCCCCCCCTGCCTGTCTCTCTCTCTCTCTCTCTCTCTCTCTCTCTCTCCCTCTCTCCCTCTCCTTTCGTAGTTTGTGAGGTGGAATGAAAGGGACACCCCCCTGTTTTGACAGCTGGGCAGGCGAACATAATTTGTGACAGCTGAACTGAAACGTCTTTAACCGCAGGGAGAGACACACAGTGAGAGGAGCGATTTTTTGGGGGCTGCGAGAGAGAAATGGTTTCAGAGAGAGAGAGAGAGAGAGAGGGAGAGAGAGAGAGAGAGAGAGAGAGAGAGAGAGAGAGAGAGAGAGGGAGATCAGGCGGAGAGAGGACCCGCCTAAAAGAAAAGGAGGAAGATGTCAGAGAAGAAAAGAAGAAATTGGGAGGGAGGGCCGTGTATGGGATTTCAGCAGAGACGGACGAGGGAGGTTAAAAGGAGGTAAATTAGTCACACTCCATAAACTCTGAAGAGAGGTAGAATTTAAAAGAGCCCACACAAAAAAAATACAAAAACAAAACAAAACAAAAAAAAAAAAAATCGGAGGAGAACAGAAACAGATTACCGTCAGATGCATGACGGTGGAAAAAAAAAAAAAAAAAAAAAAAAAGATGAGAATATCTAAACAAGACGACTCGGCTGAACATGGTGTCATGCCAGCTTTGACACATTGGGTTAATTTGCTGCTCTCTGGAGGTGACCCTTGAACTTCGGGGACTCCGGGGAGGGCGGGGTGGGGGCCCGAACAAGAGCCTCAGACTGAAACAGCCGAAATCATGTCAGCCTGAGAAGGAGGGTCACGGGTCAGCTCGGAGATTCCCAGTATATGGACCGAAACTGGGACCATATGTGCGCGGAAACACGTCCGAAACAAAAATAAGTCTCCACTCTCCCTTCCTCGGTGAAAACTAGTTTTTTTTTTTTTTCTTCCCTTCTCCTCTCCTGCCCTTAAACACGTCGACCCACCGCAGACTTTCGGCCCTAATTCAATAAAGTCGTAAATACCAGTGCAACAGCAAATTGACATAACGTTGGCCGCCCGCCCTTTAAATTGTCAGTGACAGAAGTTTTCCCAGAGGTGAAATATTAATACAAACAGCGGATTCCTTTTCCAAAATATCCAGCTCCCAAATTCTCCCATGTTTACTTTTCTCCTTGCTTCTAATTTCTGTTAGTGTGAAATGGTATACTTGGAGTTACAATTGCAGACAGGGAAGAAACTGAGACTGTGGGACATTTGCTCTGGCGAAAAGAAGAGAAAAAAAAAAAAGAACGGGGGGAGCGCCGGGTCCTTTAGTTTGTTCTTCGTCTGATCGAGAAATCTCCTTTTAGAGGCGATTTCTTCACTCATCATTCAAACTCAAAAAGGTTATTTAAAAGTTTCCGACGACTTTTCATGGATTCCTGAAATGTGCCGCAAGGTCACAGTGATGGCTGCGATTTCTAAGATTGAATATTTCTTCATTCTTTTGCAAGTTGCTAAGTAATGTGCTAACAGTCTTAGCTTTAAAACTTGAATTAATCGACACAATTAATGCAACAATTCTGATGGGTGGACACTAGTGGAATGCCACAGGGTTCTGTGCTTGGCTTGCTTTTGAGTGGATGGATGGATGGATGGATGGATGGATGGATGGATGGATGGATGG
>VMRN01000062.1:801637-813993 GCA_010277015.1 Poeciliopsis turrubarensis
CACGCACGCACACACACACACACACACACACTCCATCTCCACCCAGAGTCTGCTGTGGCAGCTCAGGCCTTCTGAAAGTGGACAGAAAGCAGGTGCAGACTGAGCTTTGGGCTCTTTTTGATACGTTCAGAAAATTACAACAGTGGGATAAAAGTGCCAAGATGATCCACCTACTGCTATTTGCTCTCCCAAATACATAAATAGATAAATAAATAAATATTCTAGTAATGTAAGAGTTTCTTCTTCATTGTTTACAAAACCTTGTTCAACTTTTTTGGTCTTATTTAGTTAATTAGTTAGTTAGTATTTATTATGGTATTTTTGTCTGTCATAAAGAAAATGCACCAATTAGTTACCTGTTAGTTAGTTTTATTTCATGTGTATTTTATACATCTCGGTTAAATTTCCGATATTTTCATGTGAGAAAATAAATCGTACTTAATTACCTTGTTTGTTTTTTTTTTTGTTGGTTTTTTTTTTTTTTTTGCCCTCTTCTTTCTTTGTCTTTGTTAATGAAACTCGAGTTGAACAAGCTGAGACATGCCACCAAAAAACAACAACAACAACAAAACGAATTGAATGGCCGGTGGTTTAAAAGTTTGGTTACATAAAGCCAAAAAGCCGATTAGTGCTTTTATTAGCCAGAATATGGCAAAATTCAAATCTGCTGAAAATGGAGGAATTTGACATCGTTAAAACCTGCAGCTACGGGGCCAAAATACTGTCTACATTGTTTATTTGGAGACAACATCCCAGAAAGTGCGAGTTTTAGCAATAAAAAAAAAAAAAAATTGATTAGGTTAAATTTGCATCAGTGACTTATTTGAACAACAAAGATAACCGATACAACAATGCCCCCCGCCTGCCTTCCTTAATCAAAGTAAATGTTTGTAACCTGAAACCGAATAAGGGAGTCGTTTCGTCGATATGACCGCGTGGTTTCGAATAATCGTCCTCTTCCTTTCATCAGTCACAACAAAGCCTCTTGTTGAACGCGGCGCACAATGAGCTCAAGTTACAGCCCAAAACACCAGATTGAGCCGTTTGCGAGCTTCACAGGCCAAGCAGTGCTGTGTGTGCGTGTGTGTGTGTGTGCAGCTGCAACAATGGAAACACAAAGTGTGCGGCAGCTAAAGCCCTCCCCCCCCCGCCGCAGCGCAGGGTCACTGGTAATTGCCTCAGTCTGATCACGACTTGCAGGGATTCACTGACCCTTTGGTTTGGTTTTGTTTTGTGTTTTAAATGGAAAAAAACATTTAATTTTTTTCTTCAAAAAATGCCATGTTAGATGTTTCCAACATGCGGCTCAACAGAAATGTCGAGGCGCATGGGAGCACATGTGAGGGCCTCCAGCCATAAGGCCTCAGAAACTCTTCAAATAAGGAAAGGAAGAAGGAAAGAAAGAAAGAAAGAGAGAGAGAGAGAAAGAAAGGAAGAAAGGAGCAAGACAATGACACGTCTGCTCCAAGGGAAACACTTGTTGCCTTTTGACAACAATTTGACTCACCTTGTAAACGTCTCAGCACATTAGAGGAAGAAATGACAGCTCATTTATTGGCTGTTTATCCTTTACACATCATATATATATATATATATATATATATATATATATATAATTTTTTTTTAAATTATTATTATTATTATTGTAATTTTGGCAAGTGTTTGGACGTCTTTCACACAGAATTATTATCCTTCAGCACGTTCCCTAATGGCTTCATAAATTGTCTCCAAACTCTCGAAAATGGGGCAATAATGGGGCCTTGTTGGCCACCCGCGTTTTACTGAGCTGTAAAAGTAATGGAGGTCACATTGAGCTGCGGTTTCAGATGTGCTCTGGCACACGGCGAGGAACCTGGAGGGGGTCCTGACAAGTTTTCAAAAATATCAATTTATTGCCTTTTGTTATTATGATTATTGCTATAATATATATATACAGTACATACACAAATTGTCACTTTAGAGCTGTTTATTTGTATTAAGTTTCAACACAAAAGAGAATAATTCATGTATTTTTCTTCAAAATACTAATAATTAAAACTTGAAGCTTGATTTGAAAAAAAAATCTGCATCAAAATCACCATGTTTTTTTTTTTTTTATGTAGTAATAACAATAGTACATAAGAAAGAACAATATGATATTTCATCACATATTCCTTGTTATCTAACTTTGTCAAATGTGATTTTTTATTTTTGCTGCCTATATTTTCCAGGTTTCTCTTGGAAAATATGTGTGATTAATCCCACTGGGACATTTCCTCGTTAAAAAAAAAAGATAAATAATAATAATAATAATAATAATAATAATAATGATAAATTGTCAGATATAATGTTAAAAACTGTAGTCGTGGGGGGGGGGGCAGCCTGACTTGACCTCCATGAGGGAACAGAAAAGATTTGCTCAGTGTTTCTGCCCCCATGTGGCGCAGTGACACTTTGACTTACCCCACGAACTCAAGTTTACTGCTGGGACAGCGGCTGAAAAAAAACCCTGTTACAATGTTTAAAAGCTCAACTGGCACCCAAAATAAAACAATGAAAAAATATAGATTACACATATATGCAAGTCAGTGGGTTCATGAGGACACTGGTGTCATCGTGACTCCTAAAGTTTTTTCTTTTTGTTTTTTTTTTTTTTTCCTTTCACTCAAATTAAGCCCAACTTAACTTTTCAAACACTGAGTACTTTGTCAGTTTCCAGGAACAAGTTTTTGCTCTTTCCTACATCATGAAAGGCCAGAAATTACAACCATATGACAATTATGTTTGGGTCCTTTTCCTTTTAACAATCTTTTTTAGCACAGATTTTTATTTCTTTATTTCTTTCTTTATTTATTTTTGTTGGTCTTTTTACGAGCCTCCTTGTAGGTTTGTGCAAGTACCAGCAGAGAGAAAGTAAATTATAAGTGTGTGTGTGTGTGTGTGTGTGTGTGTGTGCGTGTGTGTGTGTGTGTGCGTGTGTGTGTGTGTGTGCGTGTGCGCGTGCGTGTGCGTGTGTGTGTGTGTCTTAAACAGACGTCCTGGAGCTGATTTTTGCCGATATGTCTCAAGTTTTTTTGTTTTGTTTTGCTTTTTTTTTGTTTGTTTTTGTTTTGTTTTGTTTTTTAACTAGCTTTTTCAACAAGAAGTCCTCCATCCTCATTGATTTCACGACCTGCACGCATGCGCCGCTTCGTCTTTCCACGCCAGCAGCTGTGCGGTAAAAACATCTTTTAGAACGTTTTATCGAAAAGATGCGATACAGAGCATGGAATCAATTTCTTGTCTTTTCTTTTTTATTTTTTAGCCTGTTAGAAGAAAAAGGAACAACGTCGTCAGCATAAGCGTTGACGTCGCCCACCGGATGCTCCGACATTTAAGCCGAATCGTGTTTGGGAGGCGAAGGGTGAACGTCTTCGTACGCAGGTGGTTGTCCGGAACAGGTGGACCCGTCCCCTTCGCTTTCCGTCTTCGGTGCTCTATGATTAAAAAAAAAAAAGAAAGAAAGAAACGCAAACATCAGACAAGCTAGAAGCTGAGGGAGAAAAACTGGCAAACATCCAAATGTTTACAGGCTCAATTGGTTATGCTTTAAACCCCTGCTGCCCTTTCAAAGAAAAACACAGAGGTGGAGCGATTTCTCCCTCGACGATTTGGCATTAACTCCTGGAAACGCAGTGAAACGCAGGTCGGGAGCTGGGGGTGGGCAGGAGGGGCCTGGTGGCTGAGTCGGACCAACGCTGGAGTTTATAGTCGTCCCAGGTTAACTGTATTATTCCACGCTGTCTGCTTGTGTTAAACAGATCTGCTCGCCCGGAGGACCTGCTGGGAGTAATTGTCTAAAAGCAGTAAAAGAAAGTGAAAACCAGGAATGCCGCTTTGTGTTTATAGCGAGAAGTCCCTCTGCAGACTGTTTGATTGAATTTCAAATGGACGGCCCCGCAATTAGCCAAAGAAAAACTGAGCCTCGGATCGCGCGGAAGGAACAGGTGGGAAAAATAAAAACCGTTTAATCCCCGACTCAAAAGCTGTGGCTTTTCTCCCCCCTTTTTTTTTTTTTATTTTTTTATTTTTTTGCCAAGACATGCATACAGAACAAAATGGCCGTGATACAATCTTGTGTTCTGCAAGACCGATTATTTGAAGAAACGCCTGCCATTTCGGGCCAGATTGTCACCACGTATTCCAGCGAGGCAAAGTTTATTTTAAGGCCCGGCTGCGGATTATTTTTGCTACCTTTCCAGAACGGCGACCAGATTTCAGCTGCCGAGCAGCGAAAAGGAAAGCAAGACTCGCGCTACGTGCGCAAACGGTCGTCAAAAAATGTCTCCGCCGTGCGTTTGCTGAGGAGCCCCAAACCGCAGAGCCAAGCGCAAAACTGATCTGGAAGTAAATTAAACAATTTGGGATTTACCAGCATGCCCACTTAAAGAGCTTGTATGCTTTTTGGGTTTCTCCCATTCTTCCATTCATTAAGCCCGTCGCGTTTGCTAAGTGCCTCCCGAAAGTATACATGTTTTCATGTTCAAACCGCAAACTGCAGAGAAAAAAAAGGCTGCATGTGATTCCAAAGTGGAAGGAAAATATTAGAGAGTATTCAATTATTTTCTTAAACAGTAAAGTGAAAAAGTGGCACGAAGGCTTTTTAATTTCCCTTTGGGATCAATGCAGTATTTTTTCAATTACTGAATTGAATTCGAGGATGTGTGTTACTGTCGCATATATCTGCATATCCCAGCTGACCGCAGTTCAAAGAAATAAAGGGAACATAAAAAAAAAGAGCGAGTAAAACATGAACAACAAATAAGCTCCTGTAGAAAGCAGGACTAAAACATTATTTTTTTCAATAAAATCAGTTTTTTTTTTAGTTTTTTTTATGTATACTGCCAAATTGCACCAGTGTGAAAAGTTGTTGAGTATTATTTAAATGCAGAGAGAGCTACAGCACTGATATCTCAACAGATTTCTAATGGGTAGTTTTCTGAAATGGCCCAGAACGAAAAGTGAACGTGACGCCTCTGTGCTGGAGGGGGCCAAAAAGTGTGAGTGTGGGGTGGGAGTTCACCCTCCAGCAGAACAAAGCTGATGGAAATATAAAAGACTCGCTGCTCTTAACTGGAGTGAATAAATGATCAATTCAGTGATGGGGGGGAAATACAAAAACATTCACTTCCACTTTGCAATCTCCCTTCTGTCAGCCAAAACATATCAAATAATCTGTCATTTTTATCACGAAACGCAGGAAAAGGTCAAGGGTTATGGCCACTTGTGCAAAGCACTGGATGCAAACTTGGGGTTTAAATAAAGTCGATCGGTTACCTGCTTCTGTGACCTGCCTCTGCGCTGTGCGGTGGACGGTCTACTGCCGCAAACGCTGCGTTGTCCAAGCAGTACAGAGATTCGTACGAAGGCAGAAGGTCTGCGTTGCCGCCCCTCGCAGAGCTCCCGGGCCGATGATCGTCTTGTGGTCGTGCCTCCTGGGTCACGAGGTCGTAAGCAGGTGGGATACACAGCATTGTCGCGGTGCCCTGTAACATCACCGGCTGATTTATGGGATGAAGCACCACCGGGTGACCTCTGGAGTTCCGTTCCCGCACAGGAACAACATATATCTCTTCCTCCTGTCGCCTGCGCGGCCAGCAGGACACCCAGCTAAACCTGCAGACGCTGGTGAGCATGAAGGTTCCTCCGACTGAGATCAGGAAGGGGCCCAGAAGTTGGGTCCACTGGAAGCTGAGAAGGGTTTGGTAGTGATGCCAGCCCATGGATGTGAAGGTGACACCCACCATCGCCACAAAGACTCCGAACAGCAACAGGGCAGCTCTGGTTCTCTCACCTTCCATCAAACCATCTAATAGATGTGGACGTGAAACTGGACCGCTGGTTTCCGCATGCCCCAACATTTCAGTCCAGTAATCTCAACAGTCCTTGTCGGAGCATCAGCTAATCCAGCTTCACATCAGCAACACTGTCTTCCACAGAGACCGGCAAAGTGAAACGAATGAACACCGGGTAACTCCGGATTTCCAGTCAAGACGACAAGTTATAAATTAACTTTCAATCACATTTTGCTGGTTAAATTAAAATAGAGTTCGCACAAATGTGGAAAACGTGACTGAATAAGAGCCAGTCAGTCCTCCCTGTTGGACAGTGTGTGAAAACATCTGAAAGGGTGGAGGATTAAGCTGTAGGCATTACTTGTTTTACTCGTTTTCAGGTTTTTAGTTATTGCTGAAACTGCACAAATCAGCAAGTTCATGGAAGTAGTAATCGCACTCTGATGCTCCTGACTCCTCACACTTGCCGTTCGAAGGCAAAGTGATCTGCATCCAACAGCTACACGTCCCAGTGGAAGAGCCGCTGGACGCCATCCAAGATGTCTGCTGAGGTTGGACGTTTTGTTTTTTTTTTTATCACCGCGACCTGCAGGAGGGGAAAAGCTCACGCTGCTTCATGACAACTTATATACATATACGTGTACTTTCTGTTAGTTTGCCCGGCTTTTATGTGCGCTACATGCGTATGCCCTTGTTTATTCTGACTCTGCGGTCGTGGGCTTTGGCTGCTCAGCGTGATGGGGCAGCAGAACCGTCTGCAAACAGTCTGACGTGTGTTTGTACAGTGTGGGAGAAAAAATAAGAATATTCACATATGTTCATTGCATTCTAATTCCAAACGCAAACAGTGACATGCAGACATGTTGTTCAAAGACCGACATGAAAGGCTCGTCCTGGTGATGTTGCATGTAGCAGCCCCCGCTAATCAAGGAGCAAGGATAATGCTTATGGCAAAGCAAAACAAAAGGGGTCTTTGGCGGCGGTGGGTGGGCGGGGAGGGGGGGGGACAACTGATCATCGTGCACACAATACCAGGGAGCGATCAAATCCAACCTGTGTGCGTCCCACTGTTTACCAAAGCCCCAGCTCATTTCACTCGATGCTAATGAACAAGGGGACAGGCACAAAGGGCCCATATGAGAGCTGTGTTTAAAGAGACCTCCTGGAATTGCAGCTGTGCAGATTCTTTCAATTAGCAAACTCCAAATATTTATGGAGAGAACATTTCCTCTCTGGAAGGAAGGGAGGAAGGAAGGAAGGTTCTGTGTGTGCTTGTCTCCTGTTGACTCACTCTTGGGTCCATTGATCCCTTGAGCTCAAGGTTTGTTTAGCTTCAGGCCTGCAACCCTCCTTTGTTTGCAACACGTCAAGAAGCGACGTGTTGCAAAATGCTGATGATACTGGAGAGACAACGAGGCACAAAATGTTGGGGAACCGTCACTTCATTCAAAACGCCAATCGTCTCAAATTGTTTAGCAGATATTTTTACTTTGCACAAGCCGATTTAGACAGTTTACCTAAAACAGGGTGGCCTAGTCCAGTCCTTGAGAGCTACAATCCTGCATCTTCTAGATACATCCGTGCTCTAGCACACACTTCAGACCTGCAGCAATCTGGTAATGAATCCCTCGCTTCATTCATGTCCACCAAAAATTGTTCAGTCTTTCAAAAATCCGTTTTGTCCAGTGGACAATCAGACGAGCGCCGTCTAACATGCAGTTTGGTCGATTGAATCCATGAGCCATTTGATTTCTCGGATAGTTTATCCTAACTGCACCCCCCAAATTCAATCCTCAGCCAATAAAGGCCTGGTCGTCCCACGGTTGGCAATTCAGAGAAGTAAAGGCGGAGAGATGACTGCAGTTCTTCACCGACCGAAACCCAGGTTTTGTCTTCAGGTGTTAATGAGGTTGTTGGTTCAAGCGAGTTTGTTAAAGATGGAAATTCTCAAATCCTTTCTTCCTTTCACCCACAACCAAACAAGGCGAGAAAGTAAACAACAAGGGACGTTTCGGCTTTCAACTCCTATCCAGATAAAGAAAAAAAAGCGACTAAAGTAGTTTTCACAGTCTCTACACATGTACGGTGCAGTCGGTTACCACAGCCAGACATTTGTTTGCTTCTCCATCAGCATCACTCAGGCATTTTGGGAACGGCAGATTCCGCTGGTATGTTAACAGCTCCAAAGGTCCGCCACAGGAATTAAAATCTGATCGTTTCTCAGTCATCGCCCTCCCCCAAACACACACACACACCAACACACACACAACCGAACGATGACAAATAGCCTGTGACGTGCCTCTGTGAACATGGCACGGAAGGGTCCAGCGCTATCCAGGGCTGCCGCTGGAGTGTAGGCTGCCGGCGTTTCATTGGTTTAAATTCTTCCACGATCCTTTCAACGACGAAAAGCAACGATTCCCTTACAGTGGGACCGGCGGTGCAACAGTTTCTGCTCGCCGCTGCCAGAGAGCAGCGATGCAATTAGGCGAGCTCATTATCTTCGTCTGACCTTGGGGGTTATGGTTTCACATGACTCAGCGGCTCGCCGTCGCAAACAGACAGGAGGGGTTGCTCATTTTGAAATCAGCTATTTGTGAAGCTTGATCTAATTACTTCCAGCTCCAGACATCCAGGAAATCTTTGCATGTGTGTTTGTGTAAGCTTCATTTAAAATTCGAGTTGTGTTATGATGGAAAAATCCTCTTTTAGAAAAAGAAAAAAGAAATAAAAAATAAATAAATAAAAATAATAATGACTTCATCCCAGCAAAGGCAGACCTCAGTGATTGAACAATATCCTCTCTCTCTCTCTCTCTCTCTCTCGAGAAGAAGAAGAAGAAGAAGAAGAACTGGTGTGGGAATAAATTGCGTGGGGGGCCAAGATCCAAACATTGTTAAGTTTCAGCAGAAGTTGTGGCTCTGCAGCTGAAATCCATCATGCTAGACGAGTGACTTTAATATAAGTTTATTACTTTAAAGATTTACCCGCAAACAGGACGGGATTGGAAATGTCTGCTTGAATTTTGCCATCTATCAAAACATACAGCGTCTGTTCAGGGTCAGGGCCTTCTATAAAAAAAAAGGTCATTTCTTTACATCAGCTTTAATGGATCTCTTGTTCGACGTTTAGGTCCAAGAATTACAAGAAAACAATCTGCTTGACTGGCAGTAACGCAAGTGCTCTGCTCGTGTCGGCCACATAGGGGAAAAAAATAAAAGAGAAAAGGGAAAAAAGAAAAGCCGTTCATAATTTAGGGTAACAGTTGAAACAAATTTGCATGCCGGGTGGAAAAATGTGAAAGATTTCCTTGGATGAAAGTTTGACAAGTTCAGGGTTTGAGTTATTTTAAAGAGGTCCTCTGGGTTCTGGAATGAGCAGGATAGGAATCCATATTAACGCAATAAACTCACTCTATTGCTTATTTGTTCAGATGGTTTTCCTCGTGGTGAGGAGGAAGATCAAATGGACACATCGCTTTCAAATTGTGCGTAAATGTTACTGATGTCGCTCTCGCTCGCTGGATGGGAGAATAACTCAGTTCTACGGCTCCAGTGGGCCTTTGAGCAAACACAACTGTGTGGTGAACAACAAAGACCACATGCTTTCGTTCTCTCTGCTCAGACCATTTCACGGGGCTGATTCTGAGGCCTGGCCTCTCAATCAACACCAGGCGGACCGCTCCGTCAGCCGTGAAAACGCCATTTACCACATCAACGGCCACAGTTCAGTGCAGCACCTTTGCAGGGCTGAAAGCTCCGCCGAGGCCCCGGATTCAGACCGGCCATGATGACGTCACCAGCCGGTGTGCGCCGGTCCATCATGGGCGACTGCGTCACAGTGACGCAGACTGCGTCACAGTAGAGGTGACGTCACTTTACTGAACAAGTTAACTTTGTTAGATGACTGATTACTTGATTTGGAAAGTAACCAAGTTACATTAGAAGTAACTTTTTTTAGTTACTTTCAGCAGCTGCTCACAGCAACGCTCTGAAAATCACATCGTTTCTGTTTCTGTGGCTGTGGATGCCGTCGCATAGAAACGGCACAAGACGCACAGAGGAAATAAAATTCAATTACAAAAGAAAACAGCAACACACAGTAACGTAGTGGTTTCGATAAGTAACTGCAGTCTGACTGCTGGATTTGATAAATAGACGACGATTCTGAACTTCACACAACGATATGGTTTTCTCATGAACCAAATATGACAGACACAGAATAAATCGATTTTTACAGCAACGGGACTTTCTGATTAAGTCGTTTTCCACAATCCAAAAATGCGTTTGCTCGATAAATAGAGCATTAATTGATTTCAGAACACATATGCCACACTTCTAGAGTCAGGCGCTAAAGGCTCCCTGCAGCTGAAACACTGCAGTGCTACTTTCACACACGGGTCAGCGTCTTGTCCGAGTCTGCTCAGCAATCCAAGCAGACGAAACTCAACTATTGTGGTGTTTGCTGACGTTGACTGTAGGATGGAGTTTCAGGTTGATGGGCCTGTAGGAACCTCTGCTCCGGTCAAACTGGTTTGTTTCACACATGTTAAGGAAAATACGCTTTCAGCTATAACTGAGTAAATAGGTAATAATAACAATTTAAAGTCCTGCTTGGCAGGAAAATGTCATGAAAACTCGTGAATCCTCCATTAATGAAAGCAGCCTAAGATAAGCTGCTGTTTTTATCAGGTAGTCATTTGATTTTAAAAAACTAAATTGTACTTTTAGTTCCTTGTTGTCAGCCCTAAGCTGATTTCTCACAGAAAATCACCTTTCTGGTAGGTGATTTCCGAGTTTATCGCTGAGGAAGTCCTCCGTCAGGTAAGACACGAGGAGACGACTGAGCACAAGGCGTTGATGCGGTGCTGAGTGTTGCACGCACAGTCGTGAACACATGTCCCTGTGAGCCGAGCTCTGCATGGGGCTCTTTCGTAACTTTCACGCTCTATCCGTCCACAACGTATACAGCGGCCGAGATCCAGAACCGGACATGGGATTCTGGTTCTGAAAAAAAAAAAAAAAAAAAAAAAAAAAAAGAAAAAGAGACAGATTTGTCTTTCCGGTATTTTAACTTTGCAGGTTGGAGTGGAGACGGATCTCAAGTGTTTTAACTGCAGTTTCGGGGGCCCTGATGACGATGGAGCGATGCACAGATTCAGATCTTTCTGTCTGTTCACCTTTAAAGGAAACACGGTTGTCCTGACATGGGAAGCAAAATGGGGGATTTTGTCTTTGTGCTGTATGAAAAAAAAAAAAAAAACATTCCTGAAAACTTCGGGAAATTGTTCTTTCCGCCTCACAGCCGCTTTAAAAGCTCACGAATCCGACATGACAGTAGATGTTTCTACTGAAAAGTGTGGATCCATACTTCTATAATTTATCCTTTTTTTAATCTTGCTTTAGGATAAAAGCAAGATGAAAACAACTTTTTATTGGTAAATCAGCAATAAAGGAAAAATAAATCACACTGGTCCCATTTAAAGTCATCATTTTCATATATTTGTATATATTCATATATTACACATTTAATACAGGTACAATTAGAAATCATAAAACAGACAGAGATGGCAGAGATAATTGATAAAAACGTGACAATCACTGACACGACACGTTGCTCTTTGATACAAAACGATGAGGAGGAAAGAGGGCGGGGCCCGGAAGATGACCTCTGTAAAATGCCTTAATAGTTTTGTGGCGACAGCAAGAACCAGCTTGCTTATTCTTCAATACGGTTTGAGAACGGACGGGCTCGTTAATAAAAAGCGTTTGCCTTTCTCAGGGTGGAGCGAGAAGAAATAAAAACACTATTTCAAACAAACAAGTTGAAAGCCTTAAGTCGATTTCCTTAGGATTTTTTTTTTTTATTTTTTTTTGTAAATTGCAGCAAAAAAGTGACATTGTACCAACAAAATGTGACTGCACATTTACAAATAGGATTAGTGTCAGCACTTTAGTTTAATGGTGAAAAAGTTGTAGTTTGCAAACTTTTGCAAAAACAAAAACAAAAACAAAAAAAAAAAAACACGACTCAAATTGTGATCTGACAACAGAGCGCTACAGCTTTAAAACGGAGACCCTCAGTGAGTTTATCGTCGATATGCCGATAAATCGTTGGTAAAGACGCAGAGGACGAGTTACGGTTTTCGGTGTGAAATCCAAAGAGCCGCGATTATTCTGAGTCAAACAGCGACAGCGAACAGCGAACCCGCTTTGAATTATTACCGAATCTGAGGACGACCAGGCGGACGACCTCAACCAGCTAAAAAAAAGTTAGAAATTCTCCACCAGGAAGTAAAAGAAAAAAATAACTGAACCGGGAGCTACTTGTTAGAAAAAGGTTGTAATAAAGCACCAAGATTTAAAACGTGGCGACTTCCTTGTCAGCGTGACGTCACAGCATCGGCGACGCCAGATAAATCGCGGTAAGGCATCGGTATTGTTCAGCCCGCGCGGCGGTGCGACTAGCTACAAACCCGACGACGCGTCGTCCACAGAGAACCAACCAAATCAACGTTTCGTTTTCAACCAAAGAGGCGGAGAC
>VMRN01000062.1:818325-837407 GCA_010277015.1 Poeciliopsis turrubarensis
TGTGTGTGTGTGTGTGTGTGTGTGTGTGTGTGTGTGTGTGTGTGTGTTTTTTTACATGTCCATCTGAACATGTAAAGATTCCTAATTCACTGAACAAAGTTATCTCCTTTATGGAAGTTGCAATCAAAAACAATAAGGAAAACTTATCAAACGTCCTGCATTTATTCGGTTTTACGATGAAACTTTCAGCCAACTAATCCTCTGACGTGACCGCAAGTTTGGTTTCTTGCTTTAACTTAAAACGTGCGGTTGATTTAGTATGTGCGTAATATTCTGTACATCTGCTCGCTTCGGTGGTGTAATGTAAACCCAGTCTGCCATCGGTGTGTGTGTCTGTGGTGCTAGTGGGCCGCGGCGGTCTCTCAACCTTGCGGCGTGTCTTTGCCGCTTTGCTTATGAAATGTTCCATTTGCTAATCCCTGGAAAAAGAAGCCTTCTGCACAGCAGCAATTTCGCAGCAGTTAACCAATAATAGACGGTATGTTTGCTCTGTCCCAGACTATAATCTGCCTCATGTTGGTTATCCATCCTGAAAGAATGGTGTCAGACTCGTGCAAAGCCTTCCGCACGCGCACAGGGAAGGGGAGAGACAACGGAGGTGTGCAGACAGGGACAAAGACGGTGCGTAGTGCGAACTTTGGACTGTAAAACTCGTGCAACGAAGTCCCCATGCAAACAGCAACATGCACATGAGCAGATCAGCTCCGCACATGTTTTGAGCGTCATGTGAGACTCACTTGGCAGGATCAGCTCCTTTGAAGTAAGCATTAACTGTTTCCGTGAAGGCCACGGCGATGGGCAAGGCATCTTGGGATGCCAGGGTCACAGGACTCGGACCGCGAGAAGTCCCTGAGAAAAGAGAGAACGAGAAAAAGAGAGAGCCTCGGGGTTACAGGTCTGCTGCCTCGGCTGCAAGGTTTGATCACGCCAAGGCACTTTTACGTCAGATCATTTGTGTTCGTACAAATAAGTAGCGTTATTAACGGAACTGACGTAGATATTGTAATAAAAAAAAAAAGCTGCTTTTGATTAACTCAAGACATTCAGCATAATCACTGCACACCAAAATGCAAAAAAAAAATAAAATAAAATAAAATTATAATTTAATAGAATAGAGCGTTTTAACGATGTAAAAACTTCGATGTTAGGTAAAGAGAGCAGTCGAGACACAGCTGCAACTACTGCAAAGCGACGTATATTTTTAGCTGCCGGTTGATTTCCCTTTGAAAGGCAGATTGGTGTTAGTTCCTTTCAGGTAAACGCACACGCACAGAAAAACAGACCGTTCTCCAACAAGAACCTCCTCCGTACCTGCTGGTGCTTCACATCGCTTCTCAAAGGCAGGCAGCTTGGCTGCAAACCCATTGTCCTCTTTACGCCACATTAAAAGGCAAAGAGGAAGAGAGGAAACACACAAATGCACAGAGAGCGCAGCGTGAGGAGATGTGACGCTGAGAGAACACGTTCTAAAAATGTGACGATGGGAGGCAACGGGCCCCGAGCGAACACGTCTGATATGACACAGAGATGAGCAGCAAAGATAACACACTCTGCTGTCAGTAAAAGTCTTGAATCAACACTCATCCCATGCGCTTTGGGAGGTTTTAAGCCAAACTCCAGGTTTGCTAGGAGTCTCTAGCTGCATATCCATTGACTATAGAATTGCACAAATTGGAATTGTGAAGACAAATTTGCTTAATAGAAAGACGCCAGTTTCTGAAAAGGTATTGAATTGGCTGCATCCAATTGACAAAAATACCAAAATCAGGCAAAATAAACACTTTTTTCGCATCACATGTTTCACGATGAACTGAATGTTACCACTGGTGGAAACAACAAAGACGACGACAGGAAGTGGTAGGTGGGATGATGGCGCGGCATGTTTTTTAATGACTTATCGAGTGAACAAACTTGTTCACATATGATTTTAATTTCATTTAAAGGAAAGACGGTGATTGCAAAATTCTGTTTTCCGACATCAGTGGAATATCGGCAAAGCTTAATTTGCGCACATTTGTAGTGGAAATGCAGCTGTTGACAGTTTTTGCTTGCATTTCAAACTGCGTACAGATAGATGGTTTTTACAGGATGTTTCTTTTGTTTGTTGGGTCACCTGTTAAACACTGACAGGTGAAAGAAAACAGCACCAAAAGCTGCATCTTACAGCAATATTTCATAAGCAAAACCCAATTTGCTCTCTTATGTTTGGCTCCATAGATTTTTATGTGTACTGCAGTCTGACACATAAAAATCCGTTCATCGGCAACCAATAAGGTCCTTCCAACAGAGCTACTGAAGAACTATAAATGGAATGATAATGTATTTCAGAGATTTTTGATGTGTTACTTTAATTCTTTATGTTTCTGAATGACGCAGTTTTCTAATAGTTTGTGAAACAGGTAAATCAATTTGGTCGATTAATAAAATTTTCTGATTTTGAAGATTTTATTATTTTTTTTTTAATCTGGATTTTTTTTTTCCCGCACCAATACACTCTTTGGGTCTCTGCAGCGCAGAGTGATGTCGGCCTGCCCAAGGCCGCCATCTTCTTTGATGATCGCGTTTCAGAGCTTCTGTTCGTTTGGACTTCAAATTCAGGTCAACTCACAGACGTGATGACTGAAATAAAAATCAGTTTTTCAAAATATTTTCTGACATTCGTCATTTATTTTTTGAGAAAAAGAAGAAGAAAGAAAGGGACGGGGCAAAAATAGATTCAAATCTGACAACGGATTTGACATGAAAAAAAATCAGAGATTTTATTTTTAAACCACAGCCTTTCATTCACGTTCACTTCAGTAGGAAATTAATATTTTCAAAGGGGATTTCCCACTGACTTTATGGACTTAAATAAAACACAATATTTTTTCTAAATTTCTCCAGGTGAGATTACACCACTGTCATAAAAATTAATTTCGGATTTTAATACAACTTTTACAGGGGAAATCCCCAATTAATCCGTCAGAAAAACCTTAAAGTCCTTTAGAAAACCCAGAGCAGATTCTCCTCAGGTCCGTTTATGAGCCTCTGAGAAGCAGCATGTAAAGAGACGAGGGTTGGCTCAAGACTTTTGCACATTTGCGTAAGACGCCTTCACTGAAATGTACCCAGAGAACAAACACGGACAGTGAAAATACAGAGGAGGGGGGGAGGGAAAAAAATGCATCTTTTGCAGGGATGATGTTCGAAAAGCCAGACTCACTTTGGTTTAGAAGCACAGGAGGAGAGAAGTTGCTGAGGTCAGACCCTGAGCAGGAGAGGAGGAGGAGCAAAAGTTCAGATGCTGCAAGAAGAGGAGCGGAGGAAAGAAAAAACAGAAAAAAGGGAGGAAAGCAGTACGGAGAACAGCAAGTTACGGAGCAAACTTTTCTAAAAGGTCGGAGAAAAGGTTGAGGGAGAGAAGGGAGAAATGAACGCAGAAGAGGGATGTTTTCTAAAAAGTGAGCAGTACAGGGAAACGATCCTACCGACGGTGGGAGTGTTCCCGGCACTGAGCGAGGCGTTCGAGGACAGCGAGGAAGAACTCTCGGCCCGGGCGAGCGGCGCTGTCGGAGGGGGGCTGGCGTTGGATGCTTTAGGCGGGCTGAAAGGCCGGACCTAAAGGAATTTAAAAAAATGATTGAAATCTTAAAAGAAAACAAAAGAAGTGTTGCATTAAACAACCGAAAGCAGAAAAACGTAACCATGTTAGTTATATGCTTAAACTAAAAGGAAGTTGCTGAAAAATGTTGAAATAAAAGCATAAGAAGGGTTTTTTTTCTTTTTCTTTGTCACACCTTCCAAAGTGCAACAGAGAAAAGTGAATCAGAAGCACGGATCAGATTGAGTTTGACAATGTTGGAGGGAAACCATAATAAAGCACTCGGAGCAACAACAGAAAGAAAAATCAAGGTTAAGAGGAAGTTGAGGAATGATGTTCAGATCAACATGGAAACAGCACTTTCAACTGTAAAGCACGGCGGAGGAGGTATCATACATTCTGCCCAAAGTAGAGAATATGTTTTTAGCTCAAAAATCTTTAAAAAATACAAACTAAAGTTTTTGTTTTTTTTTTTTACTCTGTTGTCCTTACAGTCCCTGACGGACTTAGTGGAAATCTGTTGACAGACAGGATTACATGGAAGGCAGCCCAGGGACCTCAATAAGCCTTTTCAGCTAGGATTTGACAAATATACCCAAAACAAAAACTGAGCTGGAAATAGGCAGAGGTGCTTGCCAAAACGGGCATTAGTGAGTTGGCTCAAACTTGAAAACGTGTCGTTTGTAAAGTCACGCCACTGAAGAATCTGGAAAATTCCAGATGCGCACAGAAAATTCACGTGGAAATATGTAAGCAGTGGAAGGATTACGCACAATTTCATTGATTCCCGTGAGTTTTCCGGTGGGAAGTTTGGGTCTGGACGAAGGACGAGGTGGTGGGACGAGGGCTCCGGCCGCCAGAGGGGTCGTAGGTCGGTTTGGTACCGACACTAGAAAAAAAAAAACGCACACTTTGGTTAGAGAATTAAGAATGTACGGCTAGTTGCAAACATGCGCGTGTGTTCAGCGGAGTGCAGAAGTCTCATGCGTCACGTCTTGTTCCAAAGACAAAATATTTAGTAATAAAATAAAATGGAGAAAACACATTCCGAAATCAACTTTTCCACAAAAAAATGCAAAAAATTGAAATCAAATCTTGCATCTCAGGCAGACGGAACAGAAAAGCATCAGCAAAAACAACCCAAAAAAATAAATGAAAAACCAAACCAAAGACGTTACAGTCAATTTTCAGGCAAAATCAACTCCAAACCCTCAGGCACACGGCGTGTCTTGTACAGCAACGTAACAGTTACCATGAAATATTTTGCTTGCTGTGGCTGCTGCTACTGTCCTATCAGAGAAGACGTCAGCGAAACAAACGCTGCTGTCCTCTCTGACCGCCGCAGCTGCTGCTTTGCAGAAAGCATCTGCAGACTCGTCCGACAGGAAGCGGCTCGCCCTGCCGAAGCCGCCAGCCGGGGCCTTCTGGACCTCCGCTACGGAAGAGCCTGAGCCGTGACGGCAAGGCGGGGCGGACCTATCCCCGAAAGCAATCCACTGGCTCTGAGACCAGGACACAGAGGAGAAGCTATCAACAGACTTCGGGGTCTTTGGGGGGCTGGTGGCGGTCGGGCTTTTGACGGGGTCGATTGGCTCGGTGGGCTGGGTGATGGGGGCACTCTGGGCCCTCACCGGCGCAGGCCTCAGCCCTTGGGAAGTGTTTTCGGGGGAATCCCAGGGAGAGGTGGTGGATGAGGAGAAAGAGGAGACGTCTTTGGACTGCTGTCGCTCTGCCACTGGGGTAAAGCGGCTCACAGTGTCGACTGGAGGAAGATATGTGATCGACAGAGGCGTTAAAGGTAAAAAAGAAAGAAAAGCAAAGTAGAGAAAATGAATATATTTGACAGACTTGACAACTGCAGTGCATTTTAAAAGCATCACAACACAGTTCAAATCTTGAACTTGGAGTTTCAGTGTTACGTAAAACTGAGGAGTTTGTTGTCCATTAATTAGCGTATCAAACCTAGGTTTAGGTTAAAAAGTTCATATTAGATGTTACAATCTCAATCAGGTGGATCAGAAAGGGAAAAAAATCTTTGAGAGCAAAACCGTATCCAGGGTTAGCATAAATCAATGTTTAGTCGCCCATTTAATTTTTTCTTCTACAGACTTGAAAATCACCTGAGGAAAGTTAAACACGAAAACAATCGGATTGCCCCCCAAATAGTCGGGTATTTATCAGCTGAATTACTCAGAAAGCAGGTGTAAGTGACAAGTCAAGTGGAGCCATTTCAAGCATTCATCATCCTGAGGTGAGTGAGTCTTAATCAGCACAGCCAGAGTGTATGCTAAGTTTACCTGAACACAGATTAGGATGCTTCCAGCTAATTGTTGTAACGCCTGCATTAGTTCCAAAGCAGTGGCACAAATGTGCCATACATGTGGCATCTCAACTGCAAGACTCCCTACTAATAATTTCTTTTGGACATAGCTAAAAACAAAAAAAATGGCTGCCAGGACAATTTGAGATCGAAATGTGTATGCTGTCTTTTCAGATGCAAAGGAAGGTGATATGAACGTGTTAATTCTTAAGCGGACTTGCACTCGCCCCTCCATTAGCTGTTTCGATGCACAGATATGCTGACACAACATAAAGTCTACAGTGTGGAGAGTCAGGGAGTGGACATTAAAAGACTGCTTCATATTACTGTTATCAAAGTAATGCTATTTGAAAAGCATACTTACTAAGCCAGAAGGCTAGACTGCTAGCTAGCTAACCAAACCTATAAAACGCAGACTGCTAGCTAGCTAACCACACCTATAAAACGCAGACTGCTAGCTAGCTAACCACACCTACAAAATGCAGACTGCTAGCTAGCTAACCAGACCTACAAACAGCTAACTTGTTAACTGAACCCAGAGCTTATCTCACTTACTATCGTCAGCCTTACATACTGCCAGTGTTTCTAAAGGAAAAAGTCGAGTCGTGATAACATACCTTTTTTAAAATAAATTCAGTGGAAAATTACAGACTCACAATATTGCAATACCTACCCTATTATCTTCAGGCCCAGTAACTATTATAAGTAAGTTTTATTTTTCAAAGCCGCAATGCAATAAAGTAAAACAAACATTTTGTATTTTGTTATTAATAATGTGAAAAAGGCAGAATATCATTTTGTCAAGGATTTGAAGTAAAGAGCACTTCCATATTAGAAAAGGAAAACCAAACGTTAAGACAAAACATAAACATGGAAGTGATTTGTCGATGAATGGCTCACGTTCAGGTTAATATTCGTCTTCGAGACAGAGAGGCACACACATTTTACCTGCTGCCTCTGGCAGAAAGACCTCAGAGTCATTCACCAGAAAAGATGGAGATGAAGGGATTGGAAAGAAGACAGAAGCGAGGTCTGACAAGAACAGGCGAGAGGGACATGAAAACAAACGTTACGTGACGTCAACTCCCCAAAAAAACAAAAAACAAAAAAGGAATAATTGAGAAAACAATCAAGGTGATGTGCAATGTAATCCTATATCGCAACATTATTGTACAAATACACTGAAATTAAAAGAAAAACAGAATAATTCAGTCATCTTGCGCTGTGTGATATTAACACAGCTACTCTCCAGACACTTACTTCTGATCAGGAATCCAAAACGAAGCACTTTTTGATGCTCTTTTGACTTTAAAGCCGAGACCTTTGACAGTAATGAGACTTTGTTTGACAACATATGCGCCTGTGGGCTTTATATCCCACCCTCTGACCTCGACGAGGTGCCAATTAACTGTGGATTATGCTTAACCTGGGTAACGGGTCACTGCTAATGTCACTCTGTTTAAACGCCGGCGTCGGGCATGTAAAGCATGAGAAACATGTTCAGTAACTAATAAAATCCATACAAAGAGTAGATGTTTATTATTAGAAGACACAGGGAAAGCAAAGCAGTGTCCTGCTATTCAAGCTGCAGATGTTGAAATTTGAAAAAAGAAAAATGGAGAAAGTTATATTTTCTTTTCTTCAGACCGCAATTCTTCTGTCTTGGATGATTTATTTTGCTTTCTGATTCCAACTTTGTGCGTGACACAAGAGTGTGATAGTCTATTAAAGATCATCTTCTGCTGGAAAATGAAACCCTTTGAGTTACGGGACGTTTTGAGTTTTTTGGCGGCTGACCTGCTGTGGACGACACAGAGGAGGATGACCCGACTCCCGAAGCAGAGCTCAGCGGATCCAGAGACAGGAGGTCGTTGTTGCTCAGCCTGCCAGAGTCGAGACAAACAGAAACACGGCCAAGTCACGTCAATGCACGAGGAACTCAACGCTTAGTGAGTCAGAAAGCACCGTGCAAACAATGTCACTCTGGTTCTAAACACGAAAATAAAAAGAAACCTCTCATGTTCCGACTCACTCGAATGGCGTCGACCCTCTGGGTTTTACCAGTTCGTCATCTGCAGGGGGGGAGACAAGCACAAGCAGAAGTCTTTCAATTTGGCGTGCGGAGAGGAAATGAATAGCTTTTCTACAATTATACGATTTTTAAAGAGAGAAAAAAAACAAAACAGAATTTTCATTTGTCTCACCTTCGACCAGAAACATAAACATGAGAGAAAGCCACCACCTACGGCTGAGAGTTAGAGAAACGCTGCACAAGTCAAAGGTCGGAACGCAACTAGTTACGAAACATCCAGGTGTTTCCAAACCTCCGACTGGTACCGTCTGAAATAAATGACTTCTCCCTCACAGATTAAAATCCCGTAGCACCAAAGTACCGCAAAAGGGTTAATCTGCCGAGTTCTGCTGAGGTTTTAATACAGAGGAAGCAGCTTTGAAACGCGGGTTTCGGTTGGATTTGGCAAGTGAAAATCAATGCGAAAAGTGGCGTTTGGTTAATCGGAACCGCTTTTCCAGAGCGCTACAACCTCTCTCAAAGATCCATTTAGTAACCTGAACGGCAGGAGTTTGCACACACTCGCCATTTTTAAATATTCGAATCGTTTTTATTTTCAGGATGGAATGATTACACGACCAATAAAGCTCGAGTTCGTTGACGGCCGCACGAGGACTGTGGAACATATGCAAATGTAAAAAAAACCCCACAGCAGATTAAAAACTGTGTTGTTGTGTAATTGTTCCACCCTGGAAATTACTATTATTAAATGACAAGTATTGTCCGTGACAGGTGGATGCAAACTTCTGACTGGAACTGCACCCCTAAACGCCAGAGGTGGGAGAGAACCCAAAATTAAAGCCATTCAAGTGAGTAAACTTGTCAAAATAGGACACTAAAAGTTTGCAGTGAGGGATAAAAAAAAAAACATAAATATCAGTGATGTTAGCGGCTATAGGGAGGATGGCTGGCTGCAGAAGCAGTGTGAAAGGCTCCTTTGAGGAGATAGAGATGAAGGGTTGATATTTAGGGTGGAGTAGGGAGGGGAGGTGGAGGCGCTGGCCAGTGACTGTAGTTAAAACATACTCACCCTTAGCCTTAGATCTTAAGGTAGATACTCCAGTAAACCCTGAGCGTGTGCAGAGTATACATCTTTGAATGCAACCGCCTTGTGCAAATTCACCAATTTTAACCGTTTCATTCTATTTTTGCCACATTTTTGAAATTGCAGAAAAATAATAAAAACATAACTTGACCCTAAGGGCTAAAAACACACACACACGCACAAGCACACACACGCACAAGCACACACACCCACACACACACACACACACACACACACACACACACACACACACACACGTAATGACTGCAAACCTTATTTAAACGCATTAAACACAAAAACTATCAATCACTTTGATCATTACATATACAGACATGATGATCATGTTTACCAAAGCCAATAATTCAACTTTTTTTTTTTTTTTTTTTCCTTGCTTGCTCTTGGGGCGCTTTTTACTCTTCGCACAGAGCTTTGCAGTGCAGATGTCGAGGATTTAACGGGTCAAACAAAACAGTCCTGTTACCTTGTCCTGTGGTGTCGTTCCACAGACACAGCACCTGTTTTTTTTTGTTTTTTTCTCGTGTTTTGTTTTTGTATTCTTCCCGTATTCCAAATATTTAGGTGCATCTGACGTCGCTAATCTTTTTTAATCGTGCGCACACACGGCCTGCGCGTCACTCACCGGCAACACGGTCTGGAAAGATTTAGTCCAAACCTGCTGCTCCAAAAGTCCCTCGTTTAGATTAAACAAGGTCCATCGCAGGACTTTTGGAGATTAGTCACGAGAAATGGGAAACATTTTGAGTTCGCATTTGAGCAAAAACAAAAAAATATGGATATAAATGTATATATTTATATAAAACAATAACTCGAGGTAGTTTGCTTTGCTTCACGTATCAGATTGTTGTGCGTTCTGCTGCACGGCTCTGTGGGGCAGATGTTTCTTAGGCTTTTATTCCTACATTTTTTTTTTTTTTTTAAACTGACCAGAAGTTAAAATACTGAAGGCGAAAGATAATTTCTGACTTGTCAAAACGTCCAGCTGATTAAACAGTTAGCCTTATTTGCACCGGTTGGGGGAGAAACATCCCTCATGCAAGACATTTATAGAAAAAAAAAAAAAAAAAAAATTGGTTATTTACTTTTTCTTGGAATATGTTGGTGTTGGCTTGATGTCTGGAGGTTCTTATTACTCATTTTTGTTCTACAGACAACTTCTTAAGGAACAACCTAAATGTAGCCAGAGTCGTTCCTCTCAATCCAGAAACACAAAGACATAAAAACGGTTGGAGGAAAAGAAAGACTACTTACTGGACTGGTTCCTCCGCATTTGTCCCTGGAAAAAAAACACAATAAAAAGAGTAAATATTTGTATATAAAAAAAAGAAATAAAGTAGAAAACAATAAGAGTGGCTTGGAAAATATATTCATACAACTTGGATGTTTGTTTCTTTGTGGTGTTTCTACCAGCTTTACACATCCATAGAGGTTGAAATGTTTCCCCAATTTTCTTAAAGAAACTCCTGAAGCTCACTCAGAATGGATTAACCTTCTGGACTTTAACTGGGACATTCTAACACAAAGATCTCCACCAGTCCCCTGTAGCTGTGTTTGAATGTTTGTGGTCGTCTTCCCATAACAGCCTGAAGTCTGAAATGACGTTCACCTGAATTTACTTCCAGTCATCCCCAAAAACCGGACAACTCTGTACTCTTCACTTTCACAATTGCGTTGCTGCAACTCAAATAAATTCTTTGTACACGACACAAGAAGCTTTTGTGGCTACAACGGGGTGTGAATACTTTTCCAAACCAATATAAAGCTTCAAATAGACGTATGAGGGAGAAGTGATCACCTTCCAAGTTAAGCGAAATTGGCGTCCAACGTCTGCGCAGCACTAACTTTCCGTCGTGAAAGAATTGTTTTAAAGACGGTTATGATAAAACCCATGAAAATTATTTATTTGTAGCACGCTCGCTTGACACCAAATTTGCTTGATTTTGTAGATGTTGGGCGGCTGGTTGACCTCGGATGACCTCTGGAAACATTTACTAATATCTCTATAATGGTAGCAGCGCAAACAAAACTTTTTTTGCCGCACAAAACGTTTTTTGGCACCACTTTCATTTAATCTGAAGAAGCTGGAAGCAACACTCAAGTTTGCTTTAAAGGGTGTAGGAAACCACTTGTTGAACCTGAAACATCTTTTACTCCCAATGTTACATCCTTAAAGTATTTATGGAGCCTCAACATGATATATCAGGGTAAAAATGCGCACAGAATATGTCGAAGGTTGTGAAAATGATCGCGTGAATTGTCCACCGGTGGCAGTGGGAAGTTTCCACTTGAGCGTTGAAGACGGTAAATCACGGGACCGCTCCAGACTCACACATACCAGACACTAAACCTAGGGTGAAGAATTCGGCAGCTGAAAACAGTGTGTTTAAGCCGAGACAACGATCAGTCGGGGACAACGGAGAGCGTGGCCCCAACACTTCACCAACTTCCTTCCCAGAGCCTCTTTTTTTTTTTTTTCTCCCTCGGATATAAATCTGCCACGTCCTGCTGCGAAACACAAGATACGCAAGGTATGATCTCGGAGGGGGGTGCGGGGCGGCCGACCGAAACGAGAGCAACTTCAGTTTCAATAAAAAAGCCATTTCTTAGAAGAAGAAAGGTTAGAGGAGCTGTCAGGGGGCAGAGGGGAGAAAAAGAAACAAAATGGGTTTAAGGAACACAGCAAAACGTTTAACCACCGTCGAGCTGCGAGGCCCGGGCTTAGTCCCACAGGCGCTAAGCGGCAAATGGGTTCAATTACAGCTCTCGCTGGCCACACACACACTTACGCTCGCTCGCCCGCTCACACGACTTCCATCGCTGTTTCAATAAAGGGAACGCCACGGAGGGAGAAGCAAACGGGAGAAGAAATGAAAAAGACAGAAAAATGAGCAGCAAGAGGGGAGGAAAAGAAAAAAAAAAAAAAAAAAAAAGGAAACAAAACAACCCAAAAAAATAAAAAAATTGAGAACAGCGCTCAATAATTCAGTCCAGATGAAGCTACAGTGCGCCACCTCGGATGAAAGTTTGAACGTTAATTCAAAATGTCTCTGTGGTTCTGAAACAGGAAAGAGCGAGCAGAAATAAATGGGAACAGGAAGAAAGGATGGCAAGTACGACCCAGCGCTGCGAAGTATTGTTTTATATATATATATATATATATATATATATATATATATATATTTTTTTTTTTTTATATTTTACAAATGACCAACAGTAATGTTGATTTAAAATAAATTTAATTGGAAAGGTTAAAAAATAGATATGTTACTCTACACAGAAATGTACTTTTCACATCAATTTCTCCTGTAAAGGGAAAATATTTGTGAAAACTACACGTGCCACAATACTCCCTTGGATGTGCGGGTATGAATCATTTTGCCTTGATTTTTATGAACTCGCCTGCTCTAGGACTGCAGATGGAAACTAGCTTAGGCTAAATGTTGTTTTAGGCAAGTCGTCTCGGTTTTAAATAAACTAAGTATCTGCACTGATCGATGATGTGCCTTTAAAACAACTCATTTTAATTTTTCATTGAAAGCGTAAAAAAAAAAAATAAAAAATTAAAAATAAAAAAAATCCCACCATTTTCGGCATGTGAAAAGAAACTTTTTTAATAACTTGTGATATGGTGAGAAACGTATGAACTTTATTCTGTTGGGTTCAAAACTGAGTCTCTGTGGAGCAGCCTGCAGCACATTTCTGTGACTTCTGCATCACAACCCCGAAGCAAAAAACACAAATAAGAGGAAAGAAAGAAAAGAAGAAAGAAAGTTGGAACAATTATCTCCTGAATTATATTATATTATATATATATATGATTTTTAACAACTTCCAGCATCTGTTGAAACATCACTTTAAACATTTACTATTTTCATTACTTTCCTTTTTTTTTGGTTAACTCTGCACTTTCATTAGTTTAGTGGGTGGTCGTCCTACCAGAAGAATAATTTCAGGCTCATTAAATTCTGGAAAACTCGGAATTCCCACCATTTTTGGTCTTTAAACGCATCAACCGACTCTGATCCACTTTATTTAAGTTTAATAAAAAATTTTATGAACGTTTGAAACACAGACTTTGATGCACAGTCTCCTGGATTTTTTTTTTAAACTGCTAAATAACATGCTGCATTTATTTATTTATTATTATCATTATTATTTTGTAAAAGTTATAGCCCCTTGATAAAAAAAAAAAAAAAAAAGAATCACAAGCTCAAGCTTAAAAAAAAAACAACAAAACAAAACAAAACTTGGAATGGTCTCGGCATCTCTAGGAGAAATTAAAGAACTGATCCCTGTTAAGTTTTCACAAAACCGCAGCAGAGTCCTGTCGAAAGCAAGTGGGTGTAGACAGAAAGCAAACAAAGAGACGCTGAAGAAACTTCAAACAGCGAGGAGGGAAAGAGGCTGAAGAGCAGATGAAGATGCCATAACTTTCAGTTAGTGATCTAGTAAAACGCACCAGGGCTCCTTCACGAGACTCTACAACAACAACAACGCGCACACACACACACGCACGTACGCACACACACAGGCAAACAAACACAAAGGATGCGGTGTTTGCACACGAGCGGTAGTGGCTTTAAACTCTAACGACTGCAGCTAGTTTCGTTAGAGAGTCATTCTGAGGCCGAGTGAAGGGAGAGAGGACGAGGAGCTGGACGTGGGGCCGCCACGGGCGTGAAAGCAGATACGAGTGAAGCTTTGCGAGCGTGAGGTCGAGGGGGCGACGACATCAGCAGTGAAAGGGAACCCGAGTTCCTTAGGAGTAAAAGAAAATAAAAACAAAGTCGGTTCACGCTGAACCACCTTCAAAGTAAAGACAAAACGGGGACCAAGAGTGGACAGGAGATTTAGTAAACTGGAAGATGGTGTGGCATGTTGACCAAATCATATATGCCACTTTACTAATCGAAACAAAATGCATCAGACAAACTGAGCGCTTCAGTCTATTCCCTTGCTCTGGATCTGATTTTAGGTGTTCCCCTGTTGCCCTCTAGTGTCACACAGGCAGAGTGAACTTCTGCTGCAGCAGCGGGATCAACAGGTCGGTGTGCAGACAGAGCTCGTGCGAAATGTTACCCATACCGAGGTGGAGGGCGACAGGATGATGTTTCCGATGGAGGCTTTGAGCTCGTCGATGCTGGCCCGGTTCTGATGCGTGCCGTTGTTGGGCTGGACGGGCTTGATCTGCACGTGGAACTTCCTGGGCTCGTCTTCGTCCTCGGAGTCGCTGGACGAGTAGAAGGAGTTGTCTTTGGGCTGTGAGGAGACGAGTTAAAGAAAAAGGGGAGAAAAAAAGAACAAAAAAAAAAAAAAAAAAGCCAAACAAACACGCCAGAATGAAGTGTAAGGGGGGAAATAAAGGATATCGTTTTCGTTCACTTCTGGTCTGATGCAAAATCCCTCGGCGTCAACTTGGGGCACATTCTATAAAGAAAAAAAAATTAATAAAAAAGGAGGATCAAATGCTTCAAATAAACCAAAACTTTTATACTATCAAATAATAAGTGTTAAATGCCTGGAGAGATCATAATGTACTGGTTAAATAATCAGAAAAAATGTATTTTGGCTTTTGCTAAATGCTTTAAAGCGAATATTCCTATTTGGAAAAACTTTCCATTTATGCACTAAACAAAGAACCAACAAACTCTTCCAAAGTGAGGACTTTTTAAATATCTCAGAACTTTGAATGCAAAGGAAAAAAAACAACAAAAAAACCCCAAATATTTTCTGAGCTGTCATGATGTCCTAAAACTTTAAAATTTTGGTTTTGCTTCAGTACAAAAACTCTACAACTCAAAACTGTAGCTTGAAAGTTGAAAGCAAAAACTAATTTCTTCTCTTCTGTTCGTGGAAAATTTGAACAAACTTTTCAAATTATTTTTAGCATTTTTGACATATCATAAAGGAGTCAAAGCATCGTAATCTTCAGATAATAATTGTTGAAAATAATTAGGTGGAAACTTTAGCTAAACAAAACAGTTTTTAAATAATTATCATTATATACTAAAGCTTTATTTCTGCACAATGATGCAGCTGGAAAGATCTGGAATATTCTAAAGTAAAAAAGTTGGAATGTGTCCATAAAAATTTTTGCATTTCAGACAGACTTTTCAGCCAATTTTACTAAGTAAAGGGTCACACATACATTTTCTCTGAATTTCAAAATAAGAGTTCTTTACAGTTAGATGTAAAATATTGCTTATATGACAAAATTCTTTTCTCTAATTAGTCCCTACAAATAAAAATGTCAAAATCTTTCAAAAACTTATTAAAATTGTAACTTTATATGCCAGAATAATGTCACACATTGATCAAGTGACACACGCTGAAAATTCTTGCGAAGATGGAATAATTAGAATTATTTCCACAAAGTCTTCAATTTAAAATTTCCCCTAATATTTTTCTTAAAGCTACTATTCCCTCTTCTAAATCGGAATTTTGAGCATTATTCTTTCCCTCTTCAAAGTCTCCAAATGTGGAATCGTTTTTAAGCAATCAATCATTTTTTCTTCAAAATTGTTGAGATAACATAAAACCTTATCTTTCTACAAATAAGCTACGATTGCAAATACGTAAATAAAAATGTATACACATAGAAAATATCGAATGAAGTAATACAGAGGGGTATTTAAAACATGTGAAGGAGTAGTTCTGGATTCGTCTACAGACAGAATAACTGGAGCGACAAAAAAACAAAATAAGCAACAAAATCTCAAGAACAGAATTTGAATCACTTTCATACTAAGCATCCCTAAATAGCCTCTATAAACCTCTATGTTTTGTATTCACAGGGATATGATTTTGTTGTCGCTTTCGATCTTTGGAAATGTACTTGAAAAAGCCATCGGCGTATAGATTTACACTGCTGCTGCGTAACAGAGAAAGCGGCAGGTGTGGGGTCATTAGCTTGCTTACAGCGTTCTGGATGTCTATGGAGCCATAATATCCTGGGGGAGCACCATTGGCAGTGTTCTGCGTGCACAAACAGAGAGAAATGGATGAATGAATGAGCAAATGTACAAAACAAACAGGAGGGAAGCAACGGGAAGGGAGGGGCAGAGAGGCTGGGAAGTGCGGAGTAACACATGGGCAGGAGAAACAGAACAATAGTCTGCTCCGCCTCCTGCAGCCTGACGTCAACGTCACCGACCGCGCCGACATGAAACGGATCCAAGGGAAACTCAAGAAGATCGAGCGTGCAGCGAGTGTCTGTTTTAATAAACTTTATACTCACAGCAGTCTCGACTTCCGTCGACTCACTGAAAGACAAAAAGGCAACATTGACATAAAAAAAAAAAAAAAAAAAAGAGACAAAGAATAAAACCGATCAAACTGTGCCGGGAACCGAAGCCCAAACTCACGTCGAGTCCGTGTCCTTGTCTTTCCTGCGGCCGGGAATGCCAAACGTTTTCCTCTTTCTGGGTTTGGCACCTTAAAAGCAAAACAAAGCATTTCAAACTACATCCACCTTTATTTTTTTTTTTTATTTCCTACGTTTCACTTTAAACGTTCAGGTGGCTCTCTACCTTCTGTTGCAATGGCAGTGTTGCATTCCTCAAATTCGATGGGTCCTAATGAGACAAAGAAACAGAATGATTTAGGTTCGTTCGGCACAGGAAGGGTCAATGGCCCACAACTGTGACTGCTATGAATGTGCATCACGCAATGATCACACACACACACAGCGCAGACACACAACATGGAGCCTGGCGTGCCATGCAGGATGTGTACACAAACAGAGCCGGGCTGATCCCACAGGGCAGTCGGGGTCAATAGTAAGAGTCAACTGTGCGTCTGGTGGCCCTCGCAGAGACGTGACAGTGCCTCCGGTTGACACGAAGCACGACACAACTACACATAGTCTTCCTCGGAGAGATACACACAACACTCCTCCCTCCCTTCCTCCCTCCCTCCCTCCCTCCCGCGCCCACCCGGCCACCCGCCGCCACCACCTGGAAGCCCACGCAATTAGAAATGAATCTGCAATGCAGGAAGCGGCTTCGGCATTCGCAGCAGACAGACGCTAAGCGGGAACTAAATGTACCCCGCACTGGGACACGCAAGCTTAATGCTATTACAACGAGACAAAAAACAAACAAACATAAAAAAAAGCACAAGATTACATGTAGGCAAAGTGTTGAAAGCTGCATGGATAAATCAGCTACTGTGGCTTACGGAAAGCCCCATTTCACCTTTAGCTGCGCCCGGCGCAGAACCCTGAAGTCTGAATGAATAAACGTGTGCTGCTTTGCAGAACAAGTTGCATTCACAATGGAGGGGATGCACTCCATTCACCCACTGGGTGACATTTAAATGAAATTGAATGTACCAGATTTTATTTAGGGGTATCAGAGTAAAGAGGGCTGAATACAAATACATGGAAAACTTTTCAAGGGCTAATTTGAATTGACAGGCTGATGACTGAAGCTAAAGTCATCAGTGGCTGCAAAACACTTGGAGACTGGGATGGATGCTCACCTCCCAGCATAACAGCAAGGTCTGACATGGAAGGGTCTAACTTACAACTTGATATTCTAGAATGGCCTAGTCAAAGTCCTAAATGTAAACCTAATTGAAAACTGGAGACAAAACTTGAAAATGGACGTTTGCAGACGCCCTGCATTCAACCTGACTGAAGTTGTTCTGTTTTGCCAAGAAAAGTGAGTGAAAAGTTTCAATCTAAATCAGAAAAATCTGGAAACTGCAAGTCAAATTTAAAACTCTGTTAGACCTTAGTAACGCCACTTTGAATGCAACACAAGACCAACAAAATCTATAAATATGGTTGGGGGATCTTGTTGTAGCACTATCAAACACTAGACAACCTGTGGGCCTGTTGTGGCTCCTAGCCACAGATTTGTGCTTTCTACAGCCTCAACCTCTATAGAGCCAAACTTAAACTTTTCTCTTTTATATTCAGAATGCACCTGAGCTCTATGGGTTGGAAGGCAGATCGTGGCAAAACTGAATGTCGCCCAGGCAACTGGCAATAAATTTGCCCTCACAAATGCTAAAAACAGCTAGCATTACTGGAAACTAACTAGCCTCAGAGAGAGGGAAAGGGTGTTTTATCAGCAACTAACTGGTAATGTAGCTGCTAATATACCATCAGCTAGTTACTGTTAGCCCCAACCACCTAGAGTCATAAAACACAATGAAGACGTCAAACATTTGCCTGACAGAAAAGTCCAAAACAGACCAAAAAAAAAAAAAAATCTACATCGGAGAATATGCTAGATTAAATAGTCCTGCTACGACAAAACGCAAGTCCTGCATGTCCTGAAAGCAAGACATCTCAAAACCTTATTTTAAGAGGCATAAATTTAAGACTTATGAAGGATGTGCAGACACCTTGTCACAGGAGGGATGAATACTTTTTGCACATTTCATTTTTTTTATTTTTGATTTGTAAGAAGCAGAAAACATTATTTAAAGAAAGACAAGCACACAGACACTAGTTTGTTCTCGTAATATGAGAAAAAACTTAAATAGGTTCTAGGAGTATGACTGTACGAAAGCTTTAGTACAGTATAACCATGTCTTAAAATCTCTTCTAGCTAATAGCTATGATGTCGCACAACCAGCCATGGATTTATTCTTGCAAAAAAAAACCTCCAAAAAACCCAACAACACTTCTTTTGCTTACTTGGATACATCAATCAGCTGGTGAGAAAACTGCCAAAAACAACTCGGTTCACACTTGATTTATTGCTCATCAATAATGCAAGCTCGCCCCCGAGGTGCTGCCCCTCCAACGTCACGCTTCATCTGTCACTCCAGACAGATTTACCTACTGAGGCTTTTCAAAGGGCCGAGGCGCACAGGGGCGCGCGCAGTTTTCACAAACAGAAAAACCGGAGGCAGGACGCGCGACGCGGATACGCGACAGTCGGGCAAAATCCAGAGAGACCGAGGCAGAGAGATACAAACACGCTGCTGCACGCTTTGGAAATCCTGAGAGGAGAAACAGCAAGATGAGCAGGAGGGGGTGACACAGGGAGAGAGAGAAAGAGAGAGAGAAAGAGAGAGAGAAAGAGAGAGAGAA
>VMRN01000062.1:837417-863426 GCA_010277015.1 Poeciliopsis turrubarensis
GAGAGAGAGAAAGAGAGAGAGAAAGAGAGAGAGAAAGAGAGAGAGAAGACGGGGCAGAACCCCTCCAGCGGTTTTTCTGATACACTAACATGCCTTGACCTGAAAACAACAAAGCTAATGATATTTCAACTCAAAACGTACACGGCGGCAGAGGGCCCATGTGCCCTCCCCGGAGGACGCCGGTAGCGAGCGGGATTGACGCATTGTCTGGCGCGCGCAGGGAGGCAGCGAGTCACGAGAGGCACGCATCACGCCAAGTGAAGTGGATAAAGTACTCCGATGACCGATCTGCGCTGCCGTGCAATGTCAGGCCTTCCCCAGCCCGGCGTACCGACCGCCAAAACGGTCTGAAGGATCATTCAACAACTTTGCTGTAATTATCCAGAAAAATACGGGTGTTTCTTTAACTTTTATGAGGCCTTTTGGCGTTGGTGGGTTCGAGAGAACGACTGGAGGATCTATTTAAAACGCTGATCTGGTAGCTCGGAATCTGCACCCTCATCCTGCTGGAACATGAACGCTCACCCCAAAAAGTCGGAACCAGCTGCACCCAGTTTTCCTCTGTGTCTTATTATTTTGGATGTTTGAAACATCTTCCCATTTCATTCCTAAGTGTTTGTCGAGCAAACTTGCGCCATTGTTAATATGTTACTTGAAAATAGTCTCAAGACAATATTATCGATAATCGTAATAATTACTGTCACAAAACTGTTTGCATGACAGACCTAATGCCCACAGCATAATGCCGCTACCACCGTGTTTCCCACTGTGGGGATGATGTAATCGGCAATCTTAAGCGTTCAACCACCGCGCTTTGGATGTCGAACTAAAAACGGTTAACCTTGATCTCATCTGACCAGACTTTCTTCCACATAGTGTGCCATCACAGAATGACGCTGTCACCACCATCTTTGTCCACGCAGAAGACAAAAGTACAAAAAAAACAACAACAATGTTCGTTTTGGCTATTTTTCATGAATGGCCAGACTCTTGGTTTTCCCTTCCGCCTGAAATGTGGATCAGATTGCGCACCCAAAAAGCACTCTTTGGCTATAAAAAGGATTTAAAAATGTAAGTATTTTGATTGTCTCTTCAACGTATGGCATCGTGTGTCTTTACAAAGATACCAAACGGGTTAGCAGAGGCGTGAGAATGACTGGAAAATAGAAGTCAGAACCGGCAACTCCTTTTTTCATCTGACTATATTTACGCACACACGCTGCAAGCGAAGTCCAAACGGCCACACGTGGATATTACCCAAACCTGGACAGACATTAGGAACTGTTTAAGCTTCTCCAAACAGACAGGCAACAGTGTTTATGCAGGGGAAGATGGCTCCTTTTCTTGCTGCTATGCGAGGGCGGCAGGCAGTCACGCATGAGTGGAAGATGGTTTTTTAAATTGCATATGCTTCACATGGCACAGGGCGCAGGAGAGAAGGGCGGGGCGGGGACGAGTTTGCGTGTCTGGCCCACTGCCAGTTGACAGCTCAGCTGGATATCGTTGAACAGTCCGACCCTCCTGAAGCCCCCCCTCCACTCCGCCTCGCAGCGTGTCACTTTAGGATTGTTTCCGCAATAGAAAGTTTATTCAACCCCTCTTTCTCTCTCTCTCTCTCTCTTTCTTTGAAAAGGCTCCGGACCGGCCATTCGTTCAGCTATTTCATCATCGGACGGGGTGGTTTATTTCTCCTGACAGGACCGGAGCTGCTGTGCAATCCCTAATGAACAGCTTGATACGGGGAGGAATTTTCAGACCGATTTTTTCAACCTCAATTAAATCCGCTGTCCAAACAAATGAGGGCCCCGCGGCTTGTTGGACCAAGTGTTTGGACACGGGGGGTCACCGATTGTGTACACACAGCCACGGCAGAGGTGAGGCCTCTGTGCTTGTGACCTGACGTAATAGGAGTGCGAGGAAGAGGGACTGGTGAGGTTACGCCTAGAACGCGACACCAGTTCAGAGTCGCCAAACGGCAAAGAACAGGCCTCAGTGGAAGTGGAATAGTTTATAGTGACTGAGTGGATGCAGTCGGATTTCTGTGTGTGTGTGTGTGTGTGTGTGTGAGGCGGAGTGGGAAGTGACTCTGCAATGCCAAAGAAAACTGACAAGTATTCCCTTGATTATTGTGGCACGGCAAAGTTTACACAAGAGCCATTGTCGAGCTCTGACCTCCCCGAAAAGTTGGTTATGCCTGCTTAATCTGCGAGCGTGTCACATGCTAACTGGAATGCCGAGCCGGCCTTCCTTTGCAGCAGATTACTATGATTGCCTCTGATGGCCTGCTCTAACGTCTAATTGCCCCTCTCCATGCTACCCCTCCCATCGGGGAAAGGCAGGATCAGCCCTGCTCAGAACTGTATCGACGCTCCAGGGTTTCCACGGGTCCCACCGACTCGAATTCAAGACTTTTGTTAAGACGATTAATGAATGAAATTGAAAACGTGTGCCACGACGGAAATGTACCAAACGAAACAAAAAAAAAAAAAAAGCCAACCGAGGATACATTTCTGCTTAACCCAATGATGGATGCCCAGAGGCTAACCAGATACCAAGCAAAAAAAGTATATCAGCAGCTAGTTAGCGATAGCTTCAACCTGCAAGGAGTCGCAAAACGCAGTGAAAACTTTTCCGTGCAACTCAAAACTTTGCCTGACAGAAAAAAATCCTGCGAGAAAAAAGTACAACAGAAAACACAGACTGTCCAAAATTAAATTGTCCCGTCACGACAACATTTAAGACGTGTCGTTAACGTGTCTAAGGCCAACTTACATTCATTTCTTAAAATGAATTCAAGACATTTTAAGGCCTGAATTTTAGATGCATGAATTTAAGACTTTAAAGGATGTGTGGTCATCCAAACAATGTCCTGCCTTACCTGGCCTCTCCTTGCCTGTTCCTTTGCTCTCAGACAGTTTTTGTATCAAGCTCTCCTCCGAAGTGTTCTCGATGTTCCTCACAAATTCATTGTGCACCTACAGAGAGAGAAAAGGACAAGCATGAGATGGGAAGACTGGTTCAGTGAGGACCTTAAGTGACTCTGAGAACCTCAGCTATGGAAAAAAACCCCCCAACAAAACAGTCAAGTTTATTTGCACAGGACTTTTTAGCAAAAAGGCAGTTCAAAGTGCTCTGCACCAAAAAGACACACTACAGTGACCACTTAAAACGAGAAACAAACATTGCATTTTGTCAATATCGTAAAGCAAATATAGATCCAATATACTGATCAAGGTTCCAGTTATTCTGTATCCACATACAAAATAAACAGGTGGGTTTTCAGTCTCAATTTCAGGGAACAGCATCTTTGCAGTTATCTGGAAGTTTGATCCAGATTAGTGCAGGATAGAAACTGAGCCCTGCTTCATGTTTGGTTCTGGTTCTGGTGATGCAGAGTCGACTAGAACCAAAAGACCTGAGTGGTCGGGAAGGTTGATAGGTTAATGCACTTTGGTTTTAAGACACTAATATTTCTGTGATGCTAAAAGAGTTTGGCAATAGCAGTCAGAAAAACCTGTGGAGATTTTTCAGTTCAACTCCAAAGCAAAAATGTGTATCATGAATGTGAAACTGAAAAGATGAAACTCATCCAGAGAGTTTTTTAGCGATTGCGTTGCATCACAACTGCATCCACTGGATCAATGTACTGAATATAAACTATGCTTCTGAAGAATAGTTCATAACAAAATGTCCCTCATCCGCTGTAGTGATCTTTTTCACAGTTTTGCCACATGCACACTTGATGCTGCTCCAACTTTCAACATTTGCAACACTTTAGCTTAACGCTTCTTTAGCATACCCTACTGAGTCTTACAGTTAGACCGGGGTGTCAGAGGTCGTCTTTGTTACTGCCATGCTTACCCTCTGGGCAGTGTCAGACAAAGGTTAGTGCTTGTTTGCACGTGCGCCTTTTGAGTTTGGCGAAGGGGGAAGTGTGAGCGATGCAAAGGCATGAAGATAAAGACGAGGGGCTGACTGTGGCATCTCGACAAACTATTTAGATGTGCGTGATACTCCCGAGCGCTACAGCGAGTGGCTCCACCATCAAAGCAAGACGGATTCACACGCGTGTGTGTGTGTGTGTGTGTGTCTATATATACATGTGTCTGCCCCAGCCTCCCACTCCCTTTCTGGGCCCCAGTGGTGAGGTAGAGTGCATTAGCCATCTATGCCCTGCCTAGCAGCAGAGGATGAGGAGGGGGAGGGTGTTGGTGGTGAGGTGTAAGAAGGTTGCCGTGGCGAGGAAGCGCACACGCAATCCGTCAGGTGCTGCTGGCGTGATGGTGGTCGCTAATGTCATCAACGTGCCTAGAGATGCACACACGCTCATAAGTCAACACAAACAAACAAACAACAAAAAAAAAAAAAGGGTCCTCGTCTCTCCACTGAGACTTTCGCCCACATGCTACACAACATGCGTCCGCCCCGGAGGCGCCCTCGCTCACACACAAACGTTCACTTACAAAAACAAACACAGCACGCACAGCGGCAGACGCACCTGCCTCTCTCTACGTTTAACTCTCTGGCTGCCTCTCTCCACGCAGCGTACTTCTCACCACTTTTTGTTCTGTCTCTGTCTTCTCACTCATCTCTCTCTCTCTCTCTCTGTCGCTGGTCGTTCAGAGCCACTGCTCTCGCCAGCCTCCCTCGAGACAGCTGATAAGATGCCACAGTTGCTTTGGTTTGGTTAAACAATGGCAATCACTTGTCAATGACAGCTTAACGACGCAAAGTAGCTTAGCTTTAAAGCCGACTAATGGAGGATATTTGAGTAAACAAGCAAAAACAACAGACTGAACTTTTTCCCTTTTAGTGGGGAGTCAGTCACCTTTTCCCCACTATAGGCAGACTGAGCCATGAGCTTTTCATGTCACACTAGAAACTCCTACATGGTTTGAAAAGTCAGAATTGAAAGGAAAAAGCAACTGCATGATGCTGCCAATATCGGCTCTGCATTTTTGTTGGATGAAAAGCAAAGCAGCAGCCGGACGCTGCTGTTAGGTGGGAGGTGGGAAGTAGGACAGACATCAGCAAAATCCTTGGAAAAGTCAACATTTTGTGGTCAGTTAACAGCAGAAATAAAATTTTATGAAGTATTTTTGGTCCAGTTTCCATTGCAAATGTCTTAGTACACTTGAAATAAGACACAACTAACTTCTGAGTAGCTTTTTAGGAAGAAATGAGAGCTACTTCTTTAAGTGAACAATTCTTTAAAATTGATTAAAAAGTCCTAGTTCCACTGGTAAATTATTTCACATACAACAACAAGACTCTTTTCCCATGATATAAGTGAAATCATCTTCCTGTGGAGCAAGTATCTTTTTTTTTTATCAATATTAAGGGAGTTTTAAAAAAAAAAACTTAAAACAAGCTCCTGTATCTTGCAAAAAAGTTCTTTCTTATTTTATTTTAAGTGTACTAATAATTTTACTTTAACTTTAAGAAAATCAGAAAACTTTTTTTTTTCAAGAAGAGAATTATTATTATTTTTCTTAAATAGGGTGTGGGAAATTATTAAATGTTTCCAATCTCCAAAATTAGAGCTACAAAAACACCATGACACTTTAAGTATCATGGTATGTTTGTTCCATGAAAAAAGCACATTAATATTATTTTATTTTTGTAATATTAGTTGGTTCTATATCAATTTGAGCCAAAGTTATGAAGTGCAAGGTTTAAAGAGCCGCTTGAGGCTCCAGAGCTGCAGGTTGCAGACCTCTGCTTCAGAGGAATGCTGAAAACAACAAATCTAAATTAACATCTCAAATTCTCCAGGCCTACAACCGCATCTCAAATGTTACATGATGTGTTTAGAACATGGCTGAACATGGATGCTTTGAATTGGTTTGCATAGTAAAATGTCTAATTTCTCAAAAACACAGCTTAGGCTGCTAATAATCTCTCCAGATCAGCCACAAAACTTGTAAAAAAAAAAAAAAAGGCTCTTTTAACAGATGACACCAAGCTAGAGCTGTTTGACCATCAAAAAGCTTCATTATTGGCAAAACCAAACAAAGCACATCTGCACAAACTCTTCAGGATCAACTTTGAAGCATGGAGGTGGAGGAGTGATTATAAGGGCCTTCTCTGGCCCAGAATGGAGTATTTGTGATGTTCGTGACACAAAACAAAGGAGCCAATCTACAACAGAGTTGCTGAACAAGAAACTCTGTTGCAGTCGAGGCAAAGGCCTCGACTGACCCGATGCGTTGGAGGTTTAAAATAGCAGGAACAAACCTCAAGTCTGAAAACTGAAGAGAACTGAAGTAATTTTCCTGACGAGGAAAGTAAAAGTTCTACCTACTGCGAGATCATGTGACAAAATGAGCTTCTCCTGTGTTTATGATGATCTTTAAGGGAAAGCCTTTCCCCGAGTTGTACAGCAAAGTCATGAACCCAAAGTAAATGTTCATTTCTAATGTTAAAATTTCCACATTAAAGTAAGGGATTTTATACGTGACATCCCCAAGACACACGCAAAGATCTAAGCGAGTCGAATGAGAGTCGATCAAAAAGAAAAAGTCGACGTCAACTGTATTTCCAAAACTGATTTCTTTTTTTTTTTTTTTTTCCACTCCCACAAACGCCGTGATTTCACCACAGTGATACAAACTGGGACATCCTCTGCCCAATAAGATGGACACTTAAAAATTTTATTTGAAAAACATGTCAAATGTAAGAGCGGGCAGCTTTTTTTTTTTTTTTTGGTAAGATGTAAAAAGAATAAACACATAAAGGTTCTGGATATCCAGGTGGCAATCTGTTTTTTTAGTCAAGTTTTCTGCATATTGTCCAGGATTAGGCAGCCAGACACACACACATACAAAACAAAGATCACTGTTAGGGTTTTACTTACACTTAAATCAGAAGAGAATATCCAATTTCATTCTTCGACAGAAATAATAATAAAAAATAAAAAAAAACCTAGAAACTTTTATATTTTTTAGACAGAAATCAAAAGATGCTACATTAGAGCTTCACGGAAACAAAACGGCAAAAAGGTGAATTTGTCTTAAAAAATGCATACTTTCATTGCAGAAAGCATATCTCAATAACCTAGTAAGATAATAAAAAAATAAATCTTGAAAAAGGTGGTGCGCTTTCTTCTATTTTTTGTGTGTCTTTCTGTATTTTGGTGAAAATATCAGTTCATACTCTCACAATTACATCTTTAGAGAGCGACCAGCCGGCTGTGAGGCGGTGAGGGATTTTATTTAGTGGTGCGGCATCGCCATCTACAGGCCAAACAAACACAGCCGCTACAAACTAATGAAAACATGCCAGCAGAATGTAGTAACTCTTGACCATTAAGTCAAATTGCTGAATAAATAATAAAAAGAAATTAAATACTGATTTAAATACGCTCTGTGAGTGATGTCTGAAAACCTTTCCAGCCGAACCTGCAAGACTCTGACAGTCTGAAAATGAAGACTTGATCAGTTTGGATCAAATGGACCATTTCTTGGTTTTTATTTCAATTACAGACCCAGATCTCGGAGGATCAATCGGTGAGCAGCGCTCCGGATCAACCGCGTCAGAGAAACACACTCACCTCTCCGATCTGAACGTGCGTTTCCTCCACAGACTGAGAGTATGAGCGGATGATCTCCTTCATGTGCAGAATGTGGTTTTCCTCGATGTCCTGGAATCTCTGAAACGAACGCAGACGACATCCATCATCAGGCGACTACAGAGTAACCGCGTGCCAAGCAACTCGACGTCACGTCATCGAGTTGAGGGTGGGAAAGCAGAGAAACAAGAGCGCGACTTTTGACTCTTCTCGCTGTGACCTCGTGTGTGAGAGCCTGGGTGGTCCGAGGCGCGCGCACGGCGTAAGTCCTTTTACGAGATGTCAATTTTGATCGTATCAGGCGCTGGCGAGGATCCATTTCTGGTGTGTTTCTCTGCGGTGCTTTGCGCAGAGATCACAGGGCTCGAGAGTGCTCATTGAGATCTGGGCTTTGGACGTAAACTGAGATGCCTGAGCTCAAACAGTCATGAAGAGAAAAATCCAGGCATTAGTGAGGAGATTAGCTCTCAATAATCACAAAAGGAACCCAGATAAAGAGCCTCTCATGTCTGACTGTGAAGTACAAGGGTGAGCAGCCACAGCGCCATGCAGAAGTACCCATACACCTTGAGATTCTTTACATTTCGTCATGTGACATGTGATGTTTATCCTCAATATAATCTGTAGTTACAGACCAAGACAAATCAGGCTGTTATTGTAAAGCTGTCTTTAGTTGAAGGCTAAGAGATGCATGGTACACGAGTCTCTTTGCACATTTAAAGACTAAAACCTTTGACCGTTCTCTGAAAAGTAGTTTCAAGGTCAGTCAGTGCCGCCACAGATTAGGGCACAGAAGGCTGAACACGGAGATTTTTTCAGAAGCTCTTTTCAAAACCGTGTTTCCTTTTCTAAGCAAAATTATTCAAGTTGATTCAAACTCATTTCAAAAATACTTTGAGTTGCATCAACTTTTAATTTCCCTTTGGGGTCAATAAAGTTTTTTTGAATTTGAATAGAGAGATTAAAAAAAGGCAGTTGGGTGAATAAAACAACATATTTAGACCAGGAATTAAACTAAAACTGTATCAGAACTATATACATGTACATTATACAATAAAAAAAAACCTTTGTCTGCAAATATATTTTAGCCAAAACTCCTCAAGAGGTATAAACTTAGTTCAGGTTTACTAAAGGAATGGTATGGTTCTGCATTTTAGGTAATAAAATGTTTATTTTTCTTATCAAATGAGTTTTATGATTTACTTGTATATTTTAATGTATTTCTAATAGTGTATAAAAGTTTTAAGTGGCAAAATGAAAGATTTGTGCAATTTTCTTACCCAGTAAATCGATTAGTCAACCGAATATCGATTAATCGATTACTAAACTGATTGCTCGATCAGATTCAAGGCCAACAAAATATACAGAAATTGGTGGCTGTAACACAAAAAAAATGAAAAAAGTTCAAAGGGGTATAAATACTTTTGCAAGTAACTGTAAGTAAGACTGTACTTCCATCATCTGCCAGCAAGAGCACGCAGACAAACAGAACACACAGGCAGGAGCGCCGGTGATGTCAGAGCGCACATGTGCTCACGGTGTTTATAATTATGTGTCCACATGCGAAGCGTGGGAGATGAGCCGTAGACGGCGATCCAGCGGAAGCGCGAGCCGCAACGCCGCTTCCTCCGCAACAGCGAGGAAAAGAAAGACGGCGGGGCTAACTGGAACCAGCTCTAGTGGCAGTGCCGCTGCGGTACACCAGGATATGGAGGCCCGATTCTGCTGAGCTGATTTTAATTTGGAGTTTATCTAATCAGCCGCTCGGATGGATCCAATCAGGGTCTTTGCGCAACGATCCGGTTACAGAGGAAAAAACACAATCTGGAGGCGATACAGGACCCGAAACATGGAACAGACGAGCGCCGGACTAACAGATTACGCAACAAAGCGCTTGCATGCCACAAAGATGGACGATAAGCAGAGTTTGAGAACGCATCTGTCATTAAATCACATGCACAAAGAGGGACGGTGGGGGGAGGAGGAGACAGCTAAGATTCATAAAAACCTGTGAAGTTTCTGCCATCTTCTGTTCAAAGTCGGACTTGGCTGAAGCGTACTTCTCCACGAATGACTTGTAGGTCTCTATGGCTTTTTTGGCTTTCACTCCGGCCTGGAAAGTGAAAACAAACAGATCGGTGACTTACGCTGGTTTGCTTTCCGGATCAGGTTAAACGTATCGGAGTGAAACCAGAGATCAAGTTCAACATCTGAGGAAAGGATTCGCTCAGGTTTTGTGTTTCCATAAACCAGGACACACTTCATCATGCTACATTAGCGTACCAAATACATGCGCGAATGTGTATGTGTACAAAAGGGTGACCTCCCACCTTGTCCACGTCTCGCTGGGTGGCCCCCTCTTTGCGGAGCCGCTCCTGCTCCACGGTTTTGGCATTGTAGTTCTCCTTGGACTTCTGAAGAGACTGAGCGATGGACTGGATGCTCTGGACGGCTTCCAGGGTCGGTGCCACTTCTTCTTTTGTCTGAAAGGCCGCGCGTGCTCGTTAGGTCGCTCGACAAGACAAAAGACGTTTAAATGAGGATTGCTCTGTTCCTTATTTATGTCAATTAAAAGGAAACACTTGGCCTGAACAGCCGTTCCTCTTTATGAAAATGACTTCGCTCCAAACCGGCACAATTCACATGTGGAAATTCCAGAGTTACAACTGAGACGTTTAGGCGAATTCAAAATAGGCCGGTCAGTGTTAACGCACGCGACTAATCTGGACATTTTAACTTGCTAGCGTTACATAACACAGATTAATCAAACTACTATTTTGACATAAAAGTCTATCCTGAATATGAAAACTTGGAAAACTGAGAATCTTGAGACATGTTTGGTTTAAGACAATAAAAGTTTTTTTTGTTGTTGTTGTTGTTTTTTTTTGTGAATACAGTGACGGTTGTTGCTATGGGAGATATGGGCATTTGCCCAGGGCGGCATTAGAAGGGGGTGGGTCCCGCAGGAACTAGAAAATTAAATAAATCTTATCTGTCAATTGTCCCTTAGTTGCAGTTTAGTACTGAGAAACTACATTATCTCCTGTCTGCTAAAATAATAATAATAATAATAGTAATAATGATTTCCTGCATTTCAATTGGTTGGAGTACGACAGGAGGACCTTGCACAAATGCCTGCACATTTATATTTCAAGCTTGCAAAGTTAAGCAGTGATTAATCGATTACATTTTTTAATCGACTGACAGCACCAATTTTAAAGCATAAATAGTAAAAAAAAAGAAATAGGAGACGGACAGATGAATGAATGGATGCTGCCATGAATAATCAAGATCCAGATTTTTCCTGTCTGAGTAGGAATCCTGTGAAATCCTCGGTTAATTCTCACACATGTGAAGCAGACCTTTAGCCAGGCAGAGGAGGAAGTAATTAAACCTACAGACGCGCTATGAAACGTATACCACTCCGTATCTGAACGGTTTTACTTTATTTGCAGAATGGCGGTGCAAAATAAAAAGCCATAAAACTACACAAGCATTTGGAGGAAGAAGGCATCACCAGGGGGCTGCAGTGTGATTCCACACGAAAGCTTTAAAAAGCCTCAAATTGGAGCAGAAACTGACAGGAACAAGAGAAATCCATGTGAATAAAAACATCAAAGTGCCATAAAGTTGTCCCGTTTTGATTAAGGAAGCGCTCTGGTTTACGTCTTCCATAGTAGAACGAAGTCAAAATAGTGCTGAAATATAAAAACAGAGCGTTTTCTGCCAAGGACAGGGTTGAACTTAAATACGCACATTGAAACAAACTGACAGTTTGGGTCCTTGTTGAAGATGGGGGCAACAAAGCAGAAACCTAAATAAGTGCTTTAGGGATAAATACGTATCCATAGAAACAAAGTTAAGCCTGGACGAAAAAAAGGAAACAATTCTTTCAAATCTTATGTGTCTTTACCTTCTTATGTGCTTTGGCCTGCTCTTCCACGTATCGCTGCACTTCTTTTATAAGTTCTTGCAGCTTCCTCACTAGGTCCATGTGACAGCTGGCCAGTTTCTCCGTTGAGCTTTTGAAGATATCCCACATCGGTGCAAAGGTCCTGTTGAGCAGATTGAGTAAGATTCTTGTTATTAATGGGTTTTTTTTGGGGGTTTTTTTTTACATTATATTGTTATTGTTTGTGACAGAGTAAGGGAATGCATAAATTCACCCCAGCTGAGAGAAGTTGCCAGCTGACTTGGCGAGTTTGGTCATGGATCTGGCGTAGGCCTCTTCAATGACGCTCCTACAGGGAGAAGAGACGCGTTACAATGACTAAAATACACTACAACGTTATCTATTACATGAGTAAGTGAGGTTAACGACTCGTTCCTTTAACTGAAATGTGACTGAAGTTCAGGTTTAGTACAAAATAGGCAAATTTGTTCCTAAAACTTGTGTTGAAGATGACTGAATATAAAAATCTACATGCAGAGCCTTTTTTTTTTTTTTAATTTTCCTTCACGACTCTATAAAAGAACCAAAACTGACATAATTAAAAATACAAAATATACATCAATGGTGCAATAAAATCAATCAATATTATTGTGATGGTTTTCTTGTTTTGGTTACTTATTATCACTTATTATTTTAACATTTTACATATATATATATATATATATATATATATTATTATTTTTTTTTTTTTTTATCAACTTATTTTATTATCATTTTTGTACAGTTGGTACAGTTTTAAACCTGTTAATAAAGTGCTACATAAATAAGTTTGACATTGACGATATAAATAAAATGTTTCAATAAACAAAAACAGAGAATTTTACTGTATGTTTCCCAATTTAACTGTCATTCATTTGTATTTTTCCCAGCTTAGTTTGAACAAATGAGATTTTTAAGCACATAAATTAAATGTTGTTTTTATTCTTAATTTTACTTGTAGATGCGTTTGAGTCCCTTTAGGTAATTTATTTATTCATTCATTCTTTATTTCCCCTCACACTGATCTTTTCATTTCCTTTACAGCAATGCGACAGGAAGAGAAAAAACTATATAAGCTGCTGCAGCAGCGCAGAGAAAGTCTGAATTATACATCTGGGCCAGCCATCTTGTCTCGGCAGTCAAGGTCGTTCAGGGGGAAACGGGTCAACCGAGCGTGAACTCGGACACGCCCCCTACGCAGCATTCAAGCATCAACGACAAAAAGCCTTTGCAGAAGATGCAACAAGCCAGAGATACGGTGCTTTGTGTTGTCCTGTCACAGATACACGTCTCAACGCGCATCTGTTTTCTCCTAATCGTATTGCGATTAGGAGAAACCTAACAGACTATTTCTAAAAAGGATGACGAATAAAGTGCAAAAATAAAAATATGCTACAAAAACTCCTCAAAACTGACTTGATATCAGAAGCATGGTATCATGATAGTATGTTGTATTTTCTTGCAGTGGCGATGATGCTAGTAGATATTAGGGTAGCTGGGTGATTAATACATTTTATGGATTAGTCAAATTTTTGGTTTTTGAAGGTTTCCTTTTTGGAAAATATGGGGTTTTTTTCCCCAGCAATGCATTCCTTGGGTTTCCATAGTTCAGAGTGATGTCAGCACGCACACGGCCGCCACCTTGTTTGGCAACTTCTGTTTACCTGGACTTTGAATTCAGGTCAACTCTACGACTAAACATAAGGTTCAGGCTAAGATATATATATATATTTTTTTTTTTTACAATAATGCAGTCATAATATTACATAATTTAAACAATGTGAGAATAAACGTGTTACCAGAATTAAGTCATAAAATTAGGAGAATTGAGTCGGCATTTTATGAAAACTCCTAACACAAACAATCACAAAAAATGTGTAATTTGAGCCTATTTCTCATTAAAATGACTTTTTCCTTGTAATTTTAAGACATTCCTCTGAATGTGTGAATATTACACACACTGACACGGTGATGACAATATATTTTTGCGACATGCTGTGCAGATCTCGATGGCAGAAGATTTATTTTACGGCTTTTTACACATATTTACTATGGAAATCAGTAAATATGGAGGATGTTTATGTCACCTTATTCAACAAACATCTAAAGGGCATTAAAAAAAAACCAACATGTAAATACTGCATCAGGATTTGAATAACAAATCGTCTCTCTTATTCAACCGGAGACTCCTGGTCATTCATGATGATGTCACCTTACAATAGAAAGCAGTTCTTCCACCTCTAAGACTAGAACAGATGTGAATGAAGGCCTCCTACAAATGACCAGTTCAGTTCTATCTTTTCAGCTTTTCAGTGTACATGGAGCCACAATAAAGGGCAGAAAGATGCTGGGGATTCTAGTGTGGCGCGATGACTTTTACCACCACTAGAGGGAGCCACGGTGCCGTTTTTGAAGGAGTCAAAATGACCGATGTCACTGATGGACAAGCAAGTCCACGACAAGACTGCATTCTGTACAAACCTGCTGCAAATTCAATGTAAGAAAAAACACAACAACTCCAAACTTTTACAGACATTTCTAGATTTTTTATTTTTTATTTTAATGAATCATGTATTTATTTATTTATTTTACAAGGAGTTTTTGTGGCACCCAGTACTCGCCGTCAAATTCTAAAACAGTGCAGGTGCCAAAAATCCTGAAACAACAAACCAATCTGGATTGAAGCGTGTGGCTTGAAGGTCCTTTTCTTGGCACTGTGACTAGACTCGGAGCAGCTCTATTTGAAAAAAAAAAAAAATCTATTTCTTGGATTCGCTCACGGAAGTGGAAGTTGTAAACGTTAATGTCATTCATAAAAACTAAACACTGCAGAATTGCAGATGATCTGTATCGGTGCCACTCTTGAAGTGAATTCCGGATTGCGCATCGGTGAGAAATGTGACTGATCCTCTATGCTTTATTGTTTACTTCACATTATATTCAGAAATCCCTAATTGTACTTTCTTGAATGAAAGTTTGTTGCAGTTTGCTTCAGTCAGTTTCAGTCTCTCTTGTTTCTCCTAATTGCACTGAGTGAACAAATCAAAGTTGTGTCGTTTCTACGTGTTTGACTGAGTTTTGTGAAGTTCCTGGTGTATTTAAGTGTGATGGACCAGTGCAGAATTATCAAGTAGATTTGTAATTCTGTACATTTATTTCTCTATTTATTTATTTATTTTTTTAAAACTACAAAATTTTAAGTCAATTCAGCACTGTTTTTCTGTATCAGTATTAAAGCTCAAATATTCGTATCAGAAGTGAAAAAAGTGGATCGGTGCGAACCGAGAAGAATCGAATTATTTGCGTCTCTTGATGTATTTATGACATTGTATAGAAGAAGGCTGAAATGACAAAATCTGCAAAATGTGCCATTTCTTAAAATCCAATTAATCATCATAATAATCAATATATTAACCAAGAAGTAATCAGAACTTGCAGCCCCAACAGGAATCCTGTCACTTTGTATCAATACTTGCTCAGTCATCTCAGTGACGTTCCCCAGGGTGCAATAAAGAGTCGGAAGAATGTCCCGCCGGATTCCAGCGGTAGACCTGGCGTCATGTGACACTTTCTGAGCGCACACCTTTCACACGGCAGAGAGAATCCGGGGTTTTAAAAGCAACCTATCATTACTGTGTTGTGGGAACGGAGAGGCTGCCGGTGCCAGGTTGGAGGTGGGCTCCCACGGAGCCAGAGTTTGCGTCATATCTACACAGTGTGTGTACGTGTGCAAACCGAACCAAACGACTGTCAGCTGACGACTGGCTGCTGTTAGAGGAGCGACACAAAGGACAGGAAATGCTGTTAAGGCTGTCCCAGATTTAAACCCGCATGAACAAGAAAGACACGCTCCGCGCAGCGCGGCCTGCCGATACGCGGCGTACTCGCGTCGCTGCCTTCTCGGACTTACCTTTCTCTGATGAAGTCCGTCAGCTCCTTGGAGGAAATCTGCCCGTGCTTCATGTTGTGGTACAGCACATCAAAGCCATTGTTCTTTTCTCCCTGCATTTCAAACACACACACACACACACACACACACAAAAATAGACAAATCAAGCTGTGAAAATGAAAATAAAGTGGAACAAACAGTCCCAAACCAGTTCACAGAACAGATGTTACCATGAACAGGTTTTCTACCATCAGCTTCCTCGCTGTCTGCAGCGACTCCAGCTGCGTCTGCAGAACCTTCTGGTCGATCGCGCTCATCTTAGCCTTGTTTGAGACTTTTAAGCTAAGACAAGACAGCAGCGCATTGGGCTAAAGCCACCTGTGATGTGAGAGTGTGTTTGTCATATCCATTCACTGGGCAACGGTGTCCCATTGCACCGCTGCTTCCAAGAGTGAAGGTGGGGGAAAGACTTATGAATTATAGATTTAAAACCAAATTAGAAGCTTTTTTTTTAATGCAGCCTTAATATTAGTTGAGCTTTGCAGATTATTTTCCATCTGATTGTATTGTTCTGTTTTATGTTTTATCAGATGTGGGGGGTTTTTTTGTATTCATTTGTTTATGATGCATCATTATGTCTGCGTATTTATTTTCCCATTTCTACAAACAAGACAAATAACTGGATGAAAAACATAATTTTCTATGCAAATGAGCCAATATTTGGGTTTCACTGTTTCAATTCCTCAAATAACTTACATTGCCGGTGATATTCTAATGTAACGCAGTTCACCTGTACGTTATAAGTGTGATGAATTTATAGTTTTCAAGCCTGCAAGTTATTAAACCTTCAGAAGATCCCTCCATCGAACAAATCAGATTTATGTTGGTCTCTTCTGTCAGCACGATGAGACTAACATGTCTGGTTCTGTCAGGAGAAGAAAAACAAATGCCACTCAAGTGAAAACCGTTTTTTTTTTCTGAAGAAAACACTACTGTGACTCAATGGATTTATAGAAAAAAACTCAACTGTTTAGCAGAATAGTTATCGTCATGAAACCTAATTCTGCTTTAACAACTGCTCTGAACTTTTACAGGGCAATATTTAAAGGACAACTTCCAATAAAAAAAAGCCACCCTGTTGCTTCTCATAAAAAAAACAACAAAAAAACAAAAATAAAACAAGCAAATATCCTCACTTTGGTTGTTTTGGTTAAACTTAGAACATCCATCAACAAATCAGTGCCTGAATTTCCACTGCGTCTCAGAAAAAAATAAAATCAATTATAATTCATCTGACTTCACTGCATTTTGCTTTCACATCAGTAGTAAGAGATATGATTCTAACGTTGAAACCAAAGTGACTCTCAAGGCCCCTCCTATGGCTTCCATGGATATTTCCCAATTCCTGTTCGGATCCACCGTCAGCAGATTTCCTGTAACATTAAAGCGGCTTTTCCGCACAGGCGAAAGGTGAAAGTTCAGGAGAGGGTTTCTGTCAAAAGGCCTGGTGCTATATCAAACAGAGCTACGGTATATTTACAGAGCAAAGAGCGGCTAAAACGAAAAGCATGCAGTTGTGGGTTTCAGCTCAACGGTCTGGTGTTGCAGCCCACCAAGCAGATCCACTGAGACAGACTTCCTGTTGCACTAATAAAACTATTCAAACCACTTTGGAAGTCTAACTATAACCACATACGTAGCAAACGGCTGAGCTTACTCAGCAAGACAGACTGCAACACGGGTTCTTACACAAGCGGTATGCTTTATAGACTAAAGTGGAAAGGAGCACAAGTGAGAAGAACATTGGAGAGTTGGCCAGTGGACCGACAAAACAGGGAAGTGACGACAGCCAGTGAAAACACACAGAGCAGAACAGAAACAGGAAGAAAGGCCATTCTGTGCAGCGAGTCCGTTCACGTCGAGCTTGATATCAATGCGCTGTGCACAAAAGAGACATGAAAACAAACAAAGGAAACGGCTCGGGGCGTTTTTTTTTTTTTTTTGCCTTTTTCCCCTCCGAGCTACAAAACTCGGAGGAGACGTGACCAGACGATGTCACCGTTACCCCGAGCAAACCAAAAGTACGAGCTTTACTTTAAAACATAGCACATTATAGAAGATTAAATTAAGACTGTATTCTATCTACATTACGAATGGGCCAGTGGACGGTTTATGCTCGATGATGGCCTTTAATGAAAACGCAATATTTGCAGGACAAAAATTTATTCTAGAATTTTTAATTTAAAACCAAAAAAAGGATAAAAACAAAAAAAAACGTGAACAATTATTACAGTTATAATAATGTAATAAAAAAACATTTATTCTTTGCTATTTTGGTTGCAGAAATAGGAGATAAAGTCCCAAACAGGGGTCAGATGTATGAACAAAGCACTTTGTATACATATGGAAAGCATAGTAGACGACCTAATTAAAACCACTTATGAAATTGGCTTAGGACTGTATTTGCTAGGCTTATTTTCCTTTTCAATACAGCAGAGTGACTGAAACTAATTCAGATTTTTTTTTTTTTTTTCAATATCCACTGAGGTAGTGTTTTTAAGGGCACTACCTCAGGGCACGCGCAGGGCACATCACGCCCTGCGCGCTGTGCCGAGGGTTGGGCCAAACCAAGAGGCAACAGAGCGTGATGGTGCCGGTGCCGGCAGGTGTGGAAAATGGCCAGACAGTGCGCTTGGCTGTAGGGTTAGGGTTAACCTTGGAAGTTGCAGGTCTCACACGCAAGTAAAAGAAAGAAGAGAAGGCTTGTTGACAGAGGAAGGAAAGAAAAAAAAACTGTTTGGTTTAGATTTAAAACCGGAGCTTTAACGCACAGCAACAAACTCAAAAGGCTTAAACGAAAGAACCAGCCGGGGCGTGCGTTTCCAAATAATAGGACGATTTCTGAAAAACGTATTTAATGTTTTTCCTTTTTTTTTTTTTTTCCATTTCCATCCAGTATCTTAGTTTACAGAAAACTCAAAAGTTCTTTTTTTAACCATCAGTCCTGCAGAGTTCACCATAAAAGAGAACTTGTTCATATTCCTACCAAGTTCCTCACCTGTGACATTTTGTGCCAACATTCTTCCATATTTCACACCAGCAACCCAACCATATTGTGCCTACATGCTTATTCGCTGCAATTTATTAATCGTAACGTTGCATTAATCATGTGTAATTTACTTTAATTCTGAATTATTTCTGACATGATGTTCTATTTCTATTGATCGTGGTTCTGATTCCAGTTTGAACCAGATTACGCTGATAAAAGTTGAATGATGCTGGGTTACTGAGGAACTGTGATAATTTTGTGAAATACTGCAATGATGACGACACTTTTTGCAATTAAACTACATTTTCCTCTGTTTTTATTTTGTCATGTTGACGCTCGCCATTTTCCAACCTTTGAATTGAAAATAAGACGTATGTGTATCAATGGAAATGAAAGCCCAATTGACTATGAATGTAATGTTCTTGAAATATAACAATCTACCAAAAGATGCATTCAAACATTCCTTCTCATTACAATATTGCAATTTTGAAATATTGATATGGTGATATGACTGAAAATATTCCATAGCTCTACTCTCTGATGGTCTCAGAAATTAAAGAATTGTACAAGAAAAGTAATTATTTTGTTCATAAACAAACACGACATGTAAGCCATAGACTATCCAAAATGTTCGCATGACATATTATTAAAGACAACAACTGCAAAAAGTACTTTTTCATTTTCGATACCAACACAGATATCTGAGGTTTAATATCGGCCGATATCGATCCGATACAGAAAAGGTGTTTTGAATTGACTTAAAACACAGATTTTTTTTTTTTTTTTTTTTTAAACAAAGACATAAATGTACTAAATTAAAAATGTAACAGCACAAATTTTTGTTTTTCAGTCAGTCTAATTTGGGAATATAACAGCCAATGGATATCGCCAATGATATTCCTCCAATCCAATAAATAGGAAAGAAACTGAAACTGACAAAAAATAAGAGGTTGATTACTTTGTTCAAACGTGTAAAAAAAAAAAAAGAAAAGAAAAAAAAACTGCAACAAAAGTTCTTCCAAATGGTTCAGAAAGTGCAATTAGGAATTATAAAAATTATGTAAAATAAATAAAGCACAATGTCGCTCCAAGTACAAAGCGTAGAATTAGACTGAATAGATCTGCCCTTATAGATCTGGCACACTGCCACCAATTTCCTATTTAAATTATATTTTCAATATTGGGATCGGTACTGATATTAATATCGGATCGGTGCATCTCTACTACTAAGTCAATTGCGTGACTTTAATGAACAGAACACAGAGAAAAGAAGGTATATCAACAAATAGCATTTTGCAAGCTGAATGTTGCATTGCAAAACAAAACCACATGTTGCTTTTGAAATGCTGTTTTGTATGGCCACATGATATTTTCAGTCTGGAGTCCACCTAAGACTTAAAAAAAAAAAAAAAAAAAAAGGAAAGAAAACCAGACACCATATAATCTCAAATACCACCTGGTCGGGAAAGAGACAAAACCACAGTGTTGCCTACTTATCATCTCACATCTGCTGGGCAGAAGGAGGACAGCCTTTCACTCCCCTTCTCTTCTGTTAGGTCTCCACACCAGTTGTAATATCCTGTGAGCGGGGAATCGCGTGTTTATTGCCTCAGGCTGTAATGTAAGACATGACGTGGAGAGAGGCCTTATTATCTCACTGCTACCTGCTCCCTCCCTCCCGACAACCGAAGACGACCAAGACAAATTGAAACCGGAGGGTCTGCGAAGGCGTTCGGCGATTTATATAAGCATTCCAAGATATTCGGTATGGAGGCTGGAAATAGGAGAACTCGTCTGTATATAGTTGGATGGAAAGTTGGCATACGACTTTACTGTAGCAATTATCATGCACCGGTGCAAAATGAATTATAAGGAGGGTAAGTGCCCTGTGGGAGGCTTTGAGCACATGGTTTCCTTCTGCAAACAAGAAAACCAGAAGGAGAAAAACACAAAAGAGGCATAGATGGCATGCCTTCCTCCCTGCCCTGGGTGAAAGCGGCGGAAAATAAGCATGTCTGCAAACTGTTTGCAGACAAGAAATTCAGACCCATCACAGTACAGCCAAACTCAGATCTAAAAGTAGTGGTTTTTCCTTTGCATTTGTGTTCCTTATTTCCAGGAAATGATCAGCCTTTGGTGGCGAAACTGCTTGTTAACGTGCGAAAAAGAAAATGCTATTAGCTAATTCTTTGCATTGCTTCCTCAGAATGCACACCCAGCAGCTAATCTGGCAGTTCGAGTGGAAGGTGCCAGAACTCCCTCTGAAAGTAGAAGAAATATTCGTCAGTAGAGGCTTTGATATGCAGACGCTGCTTGCATCACTGAAATTCACTGTAAGTTTTAATAACAACGCACACATCACTTTCCTTTAGTTGTGAAAATGCCTAACATAATTAGTTCAACTTTCTCTTCATTCCAGTTACATATTCTGAATGTAAATTTATGGGTTTCTACTTCTTATGGACATCTGCCATCTTTACTGTTGTTGCTCGTCCACATCCCGCTTGATTGCAAAAATCGACTGGTGCGGTCACATGTGAAAGCCAGATGTAATTGTTCTCTCTTCTTGGTGATATAGAAGAGAACAACAGGAAATAAAAGTTAAAAGTTATGCTGACTGACAACTGCAGCTAACTACGACATCAGATTTGATTTTTCAACATACCTACATACCAGAACCATGCGGAAATACGGAGGAGCGATAACAGACTACAGATGTGGTAAAACTCATTCATCTGTCAGTGTGGCATTATGACTTTGGAGAGAACGGTAGATCTCCAGAGATTCCTGTCCTGGGTCCTTCTTTGTCGTTGGCTCCAGCTGTAGATCATCTTCTTTCTTGTGGTCTCATCGTCACGCGTTTTGTTGGACGGCCTCTCTCTTTCGCTTAACTTTGGGGTTCGACCTGAGGCCCTGCCTGAAGCCGATAGGAAGTTTTCAAAGAAAGTGCCCTACCCGGCGACATCTTTTCTCACTGATTTCTGCTTCCAACGAGAGTCGGCAGGTTCTTTCCCATAGGCTGAGGTTACCGATTGTGACTGGCCAGCGAATGGGGAAAATCCTGACAGTTGTTGAGGAATGACTGCATTTTTCCATGTGAGGGTTTGTTTGTCCTCCAGGCTTCAGCCCCGTACAGCAGTATGACTTCTCACTGGAGTTGAACAGTCAGATCTTCATGGTTAGGGTGAGATTTATGGGCGCCCAGATGTTCTTCAGGTAGATAAAGGCATCTCAATTCATCCTTGCCTTGATATTGGAATTCATTGGAGAAGGTAGCGCAATTTTATGCAAACCCTCCGTATTGCATCCTATCACAGACTCTGCAGGACTTCAGCTCCGAATAAAACCATGCAACAGAGGTTTCCTTCATCGCTGCCTCAGATGTCAGAACCCTGATCTGGGTGTTCTCGTTTCAGGTCACCAAACCAGCCGGATTTGATGATTGTTGTGGTGCTACTACTAGTTAAACAAGTAGTTACATTATTATAAGAATTATATAATATTGTGACAATACTAAGGCTGCATAATCTATTGTTATTGCAATTCCTGTGTACACAATATGCATATTGTGAGGAGCTGCATGGACTGCAATACATGTTAGCTGATTATACATTATACACTCAAGTCCTGTGATACATTTGTTGACATTAGTTGTTGTATATGCTGAAGTCATAAAGAAATGACAAATTAGTTTTGGCAATTTCAGTTTTGTCAAGTTTTTTTTGTTGTTGTTTTGTTTCAGGATTGTAGGTTTTTGGTTTTTTAGTTGTTTTTTTTTTCTTGTGTATGGAAAGGTTAAAAATAACCTAAATATATAAAATAATTGCTAAAAAATATGAATATGAGTCAATAGATACTTGTTCATACAAGATCAGGAGTCACAATATGTTAAGATTTTAAAAGCAAATAATAATAATAATTGTTTTGCAACAGTAATCAAGCAGTAAATCGGAATAATCAGTCAGGTTGACTTCGCACCCAGTCTTGGAGTTAAGAGTGGAAAACAAGACAGTGTGACTGAGGACATGTCTGCCCGATTTATTGCAAAACAGGTTATTGGTGACTCCTTCAACTAAACGGAGAGCCAAAGGAAACGAAAGAAAATCAGAAATGTTTACAACTTTATTATGCTATCATTCAAAACAAAGAAAAACACTGAACTCAGTGCTGAAGCTAATGCGTGTATGTAAAAGTACTTCGAGAGTGGATGTGATTTCAAGGCAAAGTGAATTCTGTTTGAACCCAAGCGACCACACATCCAGGCTCCAGGGAAGAAAAGGCCATCATCCTGTTGGCTGAATCAGCTCTGTTTGCTTATCACACTTCCATCTTATTTTCCCATGACAGGCTGCAGGCAAACCACACATGAGCACATTGTTACAGTGCAGAAACTACATAGCTGCAACACCAGTTCGCATACGGAGGGAGACCTTTCAGCGGCTACGCATGTCACACAAACTGAAGCTGTGTTAGACGCTGACATAAAAAAAAAAAAAAAAAAAAAAAAAAAAAAAAAAGGGGAAATGAGATTGAGCCTGTGAGTGAATCCAGCGAGCGGAAATTCTGCAGCCAGCGGCCAGCGGAGTGCCGCAATATTGACAAAGAAAAAACACTGAATTAGGAACTCTTCTACTTCCTAATTCCTCAAAGAACTTGTTTTTTTTAAGCTGATAAGGAGATTTTTTTTTTTTTTTTTTTGACAGAGATGAATGGCAAACTGCAAATTAGAAAAAATCCCATCAGTCAAGGAGCAGAAGATGGAGGCAAAGGGCTGTGGGGGGGACAACATCTCCATATTTTCACCTGCTTTAAAAAGTTTCAGACAGAGAGCGTTTCAGATTTATGTGCCTGCTCCGAGAGCAGACTGGTAGTCAAGTCAAAAGGGAAATGGATGCATCTCCTAATGCCAAGTATGTGTGGCCTGCATGCTAAATGCACAGCTGATCGTTGCCATCACTGCATTCTCTTGTGTCCCACTGCAGGGCACAAAGGCCAGATTGATGAATCAGGAGTGTCTCTGCTCTCCTCTTTTCTCGTTTAGGCAATTATGGAGTCTGCTTGAGCAAAAACGACTAAATAAATCAATATAAATCGTAAAGGATTGCGCCATCTTAATAGCTTCATTTTTAAGGCGCGTCGCATAGAAGAGATGGCTTCTCTGTAGCCGATACCACACAGGTAAATACAATATGGGGGAATACAATAAGTGAAGGCTTTATTTTACCAGATTCCAGCCAAGACGCCACACATTACTGTAGATTAGCATGAGCTATGCTACAGGCTAATAAACAAGAAGCAATACGATAAAAAAAATAAAACAAACAAGGCAGAAGCTAAGCTCTTCACTTAAAGATAAATTTGGTTGTTTGGAAATATTTCCGGTCACAAAAATCAGTCGGCAAGTTACGAACCGGATGCTGACTGCAGGTTGGCTACCTACCGGAGCTGATAACCTGACTAATTACCAGCTAATATCAGGAGGTTAAATTCTCAATACTACATTAAAAAGACCCGAATGACCACTTAACAACTTCCATTCTTATTAGCAGGTTTTCAGATGTCAGTTTTGCTAAAGTCTGATGGAATCACTGGTACAGATAATATAACCGCAATGATCATATCTCATCCTTGTACCAGTAGGAACACGTGTTGCTTCCGTCTCACAGTTAGCTTTTCACTCAAGGTTAAACTGAGTTGGCCCATCCCAGCTGTTCCTGGTGCAAAATCCATGTTTGGGGAAACACTGTCTGTTATCTAGAAACTATCATCCAGAGAGTCTGAAAACACAACAGTTTACTGAGACCTAATAGAGACATTCAGCAGCTATTTAACACGGACCTTAGACTTATATGTTCTGTGAGTCGATGTGCTGCGGTGCGCTTTTGATCCAGTTGCCTCATTTGTGGTGACATTTCTGGCCGCGTGTTGCCTTTGAAAACAGCTTTGCATTTGCCATTGGAGGGGCCTGTGTTCAGAATATAGGGTGATAACGTAATATAATTTATAAACCCTACCCAGAGTATTACTTAATGTCTATTATTCATCCCTGCCAGTGACATTGCAGGAATTATTTTGGGAAGCGTGATTTAACTGAGGACTGAATTGGAGGACACAGATTAAATCAAACTAAATAGTTTGAAAAACAATGTTTTCATAGCAAAAGTGAACTGATTATGTGTAATTACTAAAAAAGGGGTTAGATCAACAAAGGGCCCTTTCATGGCATCAATTTAAAATGTCTTTAAAGCCAAGCAATGGGTTTTTCTTGCCCTGCAGCATTTTAACAGTTTCAGTCTAATTTGGGGGAAAATATATCATCCTTTGTTTCTTCAAACAACGCAACTGACAAGTTAAACGAAACAAATTGTACCTGTTTGCACTTGCGACGGTGTATGACACTTAAAGCTTGAAGAACTAGGCAAATTCAGAAATTCAAAGACGTCAAGCAGTGCCAACATGGCGCAGTGAATAAGTAAATATTTGAAGCAAGTTATGGAAGAATCATCAACGCGACCTGCTCTGACCAAGCTCTGTGAATTTCTAATGAGCATTCAGATGACCTTTGACAGCACGCACACGTTCTAATACAAACAGAAACGCAACGACGCCAGTTTATGTCTTAATCTACAACACATGTTTGGTTACTTCTTACATATACTTATACATTTAGAATTTTATTTTTTCTTCCGCGTATTCTAAGTAAGCTAAACATCTGGCCTCTTACGGAAACTTCTTCACGGAAGAAAGTGACGCGCACGACAGGGAGCCTGTGACTGGCAGCCAGCGTGTCCAATAGCATTCTTGGAACTGACCGTAAACATTCCAAGAAATCCAGACGCAGCCAATTACCGGAAAGAGGGGCGGATACTTCATCCTCTCAAGTTAGATAGGTTCACAGAGGCCCAAACCCCGGGGTAAAAACAGAATAATTACCGAAGAACATTAATGCTGCTGGTGCAATTCAGGACCGGCTGGTCTGTCGGCGCCTGCAGAACCAAGTGACCGCAAGACTACGACTACGACCAGAATAATAAGGTCAGAATAGACAGAAAGGGAATAATGAGGTGTACCACCGGTGTTAACAGCATTAAAAAAATAAACACCTACCCAGAAATTTTCTAGGAAGTAAGGCGTTATCATTTTTGTTGTGTTCCTCTTCGCCGCAACTCTTCAAGTAGCTGTAATGCGAATTTTAAAGCGTAAATCATCCACCGTTCTCCCCCCGTTCCTGTTGTATGTGCCTTTTACCGTTTTCCTCCTCTCCCCTTTCTTCTCCCTCCCCACCTTTAGACTCCACCTCCGCCAGGCGGTGCTGCGCTGCTGCTTTCCCCAGCGGTTCCTTCTCCACACTCGGGACGAAACAGCGCTACCAACGGCTGCCGAGGACACAGACAGACGTTGGCTGGGATGCTGCCTTCAGGTGCTCTCCGTAAATTCCTCAATCATGCAAAGAAAATTTAAAAGGAATTCTAATGTCTTATTACCGCCTCTTGGAGCTAAATGAATAGCCTTTGTTGGTTATATACATTTGTTCAGATATTGTTTTCGCTGAAGAAATTTTATGTAAATG
>VMRN01000062.1:873426-904459 GCA_010277015.1 Poeciliopsis turrubarensis
TCAAACACTCCCATTCACTGGACACAGAACCATCAAGAGACAATAAACACACTTATTGACAAACTCAGAGCCTCCCATCCTTGGGTATCCAGATCTCACCCAACCATTTATTCTGCATGTGGATGCTTCCCAGGAACGATTGGGAGCGGTTCTGGATCAAAGACAGAATAACAAAATGGTTGTCATTGGGTATGGATCTAGAACACTGACCCCACCTGAGAGAAATTATCACATGCATTCAGGAAAATTGGAATTCCTAGCACTTAAGTGGGCAATATGTGAAAGATTTAGGGATTATCTGTATTATGCACCTCACTTCACTGTATATATAGATAATAACCCCCTGACCTACATTCTCACCACCGCCAAATTAAACGCCACAGGTCACAGGTGGGTTGCCCAACTTGCAGATTTCAATTTCACCATTAAATATCGTCCAGGCAAACACAGTACAGATGCAGATGGCCTCTCTCGCATGCCACTGGACATAAATGACTTATTGCAGCAATGCACAAAGGAGGTGACTCAGGATGTGATTAGTGCTTCAATTCAGGGAGTGACTGTGCTTCAAGATTCCCCATTTGCCTGGTTAACCACAGCTCACATCAAAACACTGGATTTAGTAAGTAATGCATCTTCATCCTCATTGCCTGCCCCACTAACACCAGAACAGATCAGAGAAAGTCAGAAGAAAGACCCTCTCATCAAGCGAGTCATGTATTATAAAAGCCAAGATCAATTCCCCCCCAGAGAAGTGGTGAAAACTGATCAAGACAGTGCACCGAAAGTGAAGGAAACTCAGGCTACATGGATGGACAACATACCAGAAGAAGAGGATGGAGGCCAAGATGTGGAGCTGCACCAGGATCCTCCTGAGCTGTCTGTAGAAACAGCTTCTGAGGAAGAAGATGATGCAGCTGTCTCACTGCCTACATCGAGCTATCCAAAGAGAGAGCACCGCCGTCCGAGGATGCTGACCTATTGTGCTTTGGGTGAGCCAACCATGGTGGAAGTAGGCTTTAAAGAACTACCTGTAAGTATGACTCCAACCTGCAAAGAACTTTGGCGACCCTGGATAGTTTCAGGTGTTGAAGTACAGAGTTGAAGACACAATGTATATAAGTTCAAGAACTACATTCAAATGAAAAGGACTATGTATGAACTCTCCAGAGACAATGCAGTGACTGTGCTTTCAAGACAAAAGGCTGGTATCAGAATGAAAGAACTGTGGCTGAAATTACGGTTCTGTTACACTAGAGAGATGATCTGAACAGATCTAGAAGTACTTGTTACTGGACAGTTGTAATCTGAACTGACAATATCCTCCTTAGTAGTGGAGACTATTATAATAATATGAATGTCATGTAAAGTACCTCGCTTACAACATTACTTTCAGTAAAAGGGGTCAATAGGTGACGATAAATGCTCTTTGAAATGTCAGAGGACATTTTTTTTTTTATTATTGAGGGGGAGAGTGTGGCGCACAAGCCATTTTCATGGAATAGTTGTAGTAAATTAATACTGTTTTGGGTTTTATTGTGTGTTGTATTTACGAGTTGTGTCGCAGTTCGACGTGGTTGCGGAGGGGGGGTTAATATCCCTCCGCCGTTGCCAGGAGACGGCGGCTAAAACGGTTGTGGTGTGCTGTGCCTCTTGTTTTCCGAACGGCTGTGTAGCGATACGCTAACAGTTACTCTGTACCGAATATTAAATTAAAATGTTGCGGAATCAATCACAAGAGCTCCTTTGATTGTATCACCGCTACATATACACCCACTCAAAATTATAGAGCTATATCTTTACTTCTTCTTTAACAAACAAAAAAAATCCCTGCACTAAGTGGCTTTGAAAAGCTGAAAGGAATGTTCTTAGTTCTGAAAAACCATGATAATGATTCAAAGAGGTGTTGTATAAAGTACTGAAATCTCGGAGTCAAGTAAAAGTATAGGTACCGCTCCACAATATGACTTCAGTAAAAGTAAAAGTCACTGATTGAAATGTTACTTGAGTTAAAGTATTAAAGTATCTGAAATGTCTTGTACTTAAGTATGGAAAGTACTGTAAAAATGAATGTACTCAAGTAATGTAATGAAAAGTACAAGTAAAAAGTAAAACAAGGCAAATGCAGTTTGAATGACATTTTTTATATTTTGGTAAACTTGTCAAATACACTTAAAATAATGTAAATAACCAAGTGCAGGCAAAATGAAACCTGCTAATACATATACCTGCAGGCATCATTTAGTTAAGAAAATTAGGTGCTTTACCTAAACCATAAGGTTAACTTAACCTGCTTTAGGTTAACTTAACCTGCTTTACAACTGAACCAGCTTCTTTGTATACCTTCCAGGACAGAAAATAAAGTTTTTGTAAGCCTTAAGTTTCCCCTTTCAGTAAGGTCAGTGCTAAAAATGAGAAAAATAAATAGTCAGTACAGAAAATGTGGCCAACATGAAGAAAAAAAGCCGTTACGATTCCTCTACTTCACAAACTATAGGTGCACACAACTGGTCATTATGCAAAAGAAACAAAGAATTGGGAGGGAAGTGCAGCTTATTTGGCATCTGAAGAGGGAGAGCTTTTTTGTTAACTTGGTGTTTAATGGGAGAAGCGAAACAGACCTCCGTGATGCTGACACCCACCTACTCAAAAAATCCAGCAAATAGTCTGATTGGTTAGTGCTCCGTTTGTGCCGTTAAAATTTTCATTTTTGGTTTCCGAGATATTAAAATTATTTTTTAGGCCATCCATTACTGACTTAAAGAGTAAGTAAAATGAATTTTGTGTCAGTTGGTCACAAGGAAAGAAATCTATTTCCATTAGTTTCTCAGGAGTTTGGATGTAAAATTTGTTGACTCTCCCTGAGTGAACCTCCGACACCTTGAGGAAGGAGGAGACCGAGAGAACGGCTGGCCCAAATTAGCGGTCATGAATCGGATCAACCTCGAGTTAGGCGCCGCTCACACCGGATATCGGAATAGCCAAAATCCAAATTGAAAACAACTTTGCTGCGTTTGTTTTCACGGCACAAACCTGCACAAACGGAGCACTAACGAACCAGCCCACTTTGGTTTGTTTTGGAGCAAAATGCGGGGATGGTGAACTCTGGATGGGCTAAAAAAATCATTTTAATATCTCGGAAACCAAAGCTGCACAAACGAACATTTTAACGGCACAAGCCAACCAATCAGACTGTTTGCTGGACTTTTTGACGTAGTGGGGAGGTGCGAAACCTGTGCATCCTATTGGTGGTGCTGAACAAGCCCAGGTAAGTCGGCGACCGACTTTGTTGCAGTCAATCAGTCGGTGGGATCGGAACATTTGCGTTTCTCTCTCGCTTTTTTGTAACGAGTAACTAAAACACACATTGAAAATGTATCGGAGTAAAAGTATGCAATTAAGTTCGGAAATGTAGTGAAGTAAAAGTGAAAGTTTTCAAAAATTTTCTTACTCGAAGAAAGTATGAAGTACTCCAAAATATACTTAAGTAAAGTAGCGAAGTATTTTTACTTCGTTACTATACAACACTGGACAGATCTGAAAATAACGGGAAGGAGGGGACAAAACCTGCTTCAGTTGTAGAATCAGATCTTCCTGCTGCGCTCAGTAGTGTTGAAAGTAAGTCGGTTCATGAGGTGGACTTAAAAGCTAATGTCACATGTTTTTATTGTAAAAAGAAGGGCCACGTTGTGGTTAATTGCCCGGTTTTAAAGAAAAAGAACGCTAAACCGGTTGCTTTAATTGAAACGGTGAATCACTATGTCCAGTCCCCTTGAAACAAAAAGTTTTGTGAATATGATGATTTATGCTGGAAAGAGGACGGTGTTGATTCCCAGGTTCAGGTGTTGCGATGTGCGCTACGAATAAGATGTTTTGGCACAATTTAGTTATTTATTTATTTAGGGCAGGATCTCCTTATCCTCGGGGAGATCCGGTTGAGCCCACACCCACGGCTGCGACTAGCTGTATATATATATATATATATATATATATATATATATATATAAAGGAATATATTTCCTGTATTTCCATAAGGAATATACACACACACATATACATATGTACATATATGTAAAATTAAAATTTCTTCACTTTTCCATTCCAAAAGGCACATTCACACTCTGTAGGAGTTTTTTTCAGGGCTCAGTTCCTTTGCCCTTTTTCCTCTTCTATATATATATGTATATATATATATATTATGGACATGTATTTAAAAGTAGACAGAACATTTGAGAAATTTTTGTACTGCAAAAAAGTAGTGGTTTTTTTTGTAATGTCCACTTCAGACTGGAATTTGCAAAAGAATACATTTCTCTTTAAAACATTATACTGAAGTATTTAAAATGTTATTATATATAAATATTATAGCAGTAGAAAGGCTCTAGGTCTCCAGGAGATTGGAAGAATCACTTTTAAAGCATAAACGCCTCAGATTTTAGTTATAACTTACAATTGACTAAATTTTATAAAAGTTTTCTTCTTAACATTACGTTATTAGCTTCTAAAATAAATGTATTGATGAGTTGTCATTGCTAGTAGCTTCTCTAATTAATCATAAGGATGTGTTCAGTAAATGTCGGTTTCTGAAAAAAAGTCAGCTTTGTTTTACATAAACATTTGAGTACTTTTCCACCAAGCAGACAAATGCTGCTTCAGCGATTGTACTCTAAACGCACATATTTATCATACAGGGTGGTCAGTTCTAAGTTGTTATGCAATACCACAAAATGAAAATGATTTAAAGTTAATATTTGTTTTATTCAGATTTTGGATTTACTTCCAGGGTGTAAAATCTGTTTTTAAATAAATGTCGATTCTCTGATTAAACTAGTTTTTAAAAACGTTCAGGCTAAAGTGATCTTTTGCCTTCAAACCCTCCAGGGCAGCCGAACTAGGTCCGGTGACAGCAGGTCTCCTTTTGGGTTAAGCTGATTAGTTTAACCCCTTTGTGGCTTCAAGTTAGTTTTCAAGGCCCTGCACAAATTTCTCCAAAGCTTAATCGCAATAAAAGGTTTTATTTCAGACGATGTTAAAAACTGGACAGCCCTGCAGAGTCCGAAAGGAAGGAGACAAAAGGCCCGTCGTAATGTAAACAATTTATTGGAACAATGTACAGATTCAAGCAATGGTAATCATTCACGCCCACTACATCATTTTACAAATATTACAAAATTACTACAGTACAATATAGAGTCTTTGCATGATCCAAAATATTTGGTGGCCCCAAAAGTATTACTTTTTTTTTTTTTCTTAATTCAGCAGCTTATTTAAAAAAAAAAATGAAACCAAGTCTATCAAAATGATGTTTTTGCTTTCCATAGCAAAAAATGTGAAGGCAGATTAACTACTGAAGTTTAAAGGCTAATCGAGTTACAGAATACAGGAGCTCTTTGCATGGTCGTCGCTAACTACCGGTTGGTACTTTATAAAATGCGGTTGTTTAATAAAGCTTCGTAGAAAGTCAAACTTGTACTTGCAAACTTTTTTTTTTTTCTCTTTATGGTTTTCAACTCCCTGGTTTTGTTTTAATACAGTTACGCTAAATATCTATCACAAATCAACAAAATTCCCAAATGTTTGCTCCTATGGCATTGTGTAGAGATTACACTGTACGCTTGAGTTCAATCACAATCACTTTAGGCAAAAAAGTATATGAAATATGTGCAAGTTATAGTTGCTGAAATGTTTTTTTTAACCCCTAGCTTTGATAGCTCACAGTGCTGCAAGTAACACATCAGCTAACATCCAACATCCACATTTATCCGTTTCTTGCATGAAAATCAGGCTTTTTAACTATTCTTTAGGACGTGCACTGGGGGGGGCTGCATAAAAGGAAATTATAAAACAAACGGAAAAAAAAAACAAAACACTGGAACAAAAACAACCTGAGGTTTACACTTCGAAAAGACATATTCAAGTGGTGGTACACAACTACAATGTTTAGCAGCGGTCAAGTCAGAAGGACAGCACAGTAACAACGGGCGTTCGTTTGTGTGTGTGTGTGTGTGTGTGTGTGTGTGGGTTTTTTCGTTTTTTGTTTTTCTCAGACGTACAATCTTTCAGTGAAAGAATACAAGGACTTAACACACCCCATCTAGCTGTGATCACGCCACCTCTCTGTGTGCCAAACAGCTGGAATGTGCCAGACAAAAAAGAAAAACAAACAAACACATTTTGAACAAAAAGAATGATGGGGGCACACACGCATACGTAAGTATTTGCCTCTGTATTCCATGATGCATTTATTACGGCCTGTAATTTTTAACATCGAATGATACCTACAAGGCTCCAGTAGCGGTTCCCTTCAGAAGTGCTCAGCTTTTTGACATCGTGTCAGGCTATAACCACAAATCAGTTTCACAACAATGACATTCCATCTATCTGATGTTGCTTTATATGAGCAGATGCATTAGTAAATTGAGACATCCCTAGTTATATTTTGACTACACAAAATATCTATTTAAGATATGACTAAATGCATTGTAACTATTATAAATAAAACATGTCGAGCTGGAGGCTGAATCCAAATGCATGCCGCACTTTAGAATTTTAATTTATTTTTTACGCCCTTCATAAACTTCGCATCTTTTTTCTTGCACTTTGCCATTAGTTACCACTGTTAGTTGAGTCACAATTTGTGGTTGTAGTGTGTCAAAATGTAAAAAAGGTTTTAAAGGGGTATGAAAACTTTTGAAAGGAACCGGTTATATCCCTATAAGTATAAAAGCTACATCAGCAGTCCAATTGCATCAACATGCCTATTACATTTGGTGAAAACCTTCCAGCAGCAATAATTAATCCTCAGCAGGGGTTTGGCTACATTACTTCAAGTACTTTTTAGTACATTTTTTGTTTTATATGTGCATTACAAAGAATTAAATACTGCAGTTATTACTCTGGCCAGCAGAGGAAAAAATGCCTGGCTGGGTGTTTAAAAAAAAAAAAAAAAAAAAAAAAAAACAAAAAGGAACAAATTAACAAAAACAAAACTCTCTAACTCATCATGGAATACATTCAGGCTGTAACCTTTTAACAGTTTGACACTTAAAAATATATATATATATATATATAACAGCACAGAACAAGCAGACACATTAAACATTCTTCACAGTATTTTAAAACTACATCCAGTTTACGGGGCATGGGGAAGATCAGGGAGAGCGCTCCGGTATGTGATACGCAAGGTTAATACACGTCCCAGTGTTGCAATACATACATCGTTCACTATGTACTTCTTAAAACATCGAATTGAAGCTCCCCTCCCTCCCGGAGAACCCTCATCCCACCAAATGTCTACGCGCGAGGGGCCACCAACATGCAAGACATGAAAAGCATCCAAGTACCCCACAGTGACAGCCACCCTCAGGATCATGCTTTTTTTTTCCCCCCCAAGCACAGGAAGCGAAACAACCAGCAACAGAATTTCAATACACTGAGAAATCAACATATTCAACACTGATCTGATGAAGTGTGTGTGTGTGTGTGGTTCTGATTGCAAAAGTCACGAAACTCACAGACGTGTTTTTGTATCACTGAGGTAAAAAAAAAAAAAAAAAAAAAAAAAAAAAAAAGAGAGAGAGACACACAGGCTGATAACCTGCATGCTCTACTTCAGTTTTCCTTCAGAAATTTCAGACAATAATTTAAAAATAATTTTAAAAAAATTAATGTAGGCATCTTAAAGATTCCATATGCTCTCTCTCTCTCTTAAAAAAATGAAAGTCACATTCACGCCACATAACAAAACAAAGAGACTCACTCCAATGTCACATCACAGCCAAGGTTTTAACACAACCTAAATCCAGCGTGTAAAAACCCCGTCATGCTACGTTACAGACGGCCGCTGTAATTCTCTGGCAGAGGAAACAGAAAGTACTTTAAATATAGATTACACGATCAAAGAAGAACCTTATCGAATGGCAACGACGGCCGTCGACACACATCACTAATGTTCGACAGCTTTCCACAATATTATAAGCATGCTACCTAATCCCAGAAAAGCTGCTCTTGAATTGTGCTCCCTGGTGATTTTAAGTCAAGAGCCTCTGCCCTGCGCGACGTGTTGAAATAATAGGTCACCTGTAAGCCGTTACTTACTTACTTTGGATGATATGCAGCATTCTGAAAGTACGTTTCCCCACCCACCCTCCCTCCACCCCGATTTCAAAATGCTCTGCTAGCATTAGCTGCTTTAATATAAAGTATCTCGAAAACTGTTTTAATTAATCTCAGAATCTGTCCTCAACAAATACCTTAAAGATTCAGTTTTTTTTTTCCCCCCCTAAAATTACTCATCGGTAGTCCTGAAAGCAAGATGTCTGCGGAATAAATGGGGGGGAGAAAAAAAAAAAAAAAGAAGAAGTAAGTGATCATTTCTATTATTTGTGATTGAGATTGATTAAATGAATGATCCTCCCATGATAAGGTTGAACTGCCAGTCTCTCCCCCTCCCCAGCTTGCGCTTAAGGGCACTGAGAACTGGAGCTACTACCACCTCCCTCCCACCCCTTCCTCCAGGTCAGGGAGGGGTCGGTCCCCTTACCCCCTCCAGAGGGTAACATGTTCCCTGGGATGGTTCCCTGTCTCGTCTCCCATGGTGAATGACCTGTGTGGGGAAGGGCAGCGATTTGCATTTTAGGCCAACGTCACTCCACAAAATACGTTTGCATCTCGTTTTTAAAATGGGAAGCAACAAAAACGGACCCCGCGTTGAGGCACAGTGCTGTGGAAGCCTTTACACCCCATAAAAGGTTGCCAGTCGTTCCTTCAAGGGAAGCGGGAACTGATCAGAGAAGCGCCTCCAGTTCTCTTCGCCCACCTGGTTCTTGAACCCGTGGAGGATCTGAAACCAAACACGAGGAAGTGTTTTAATGGCAAGTCATGAAGGATGCCCGCCTTTCAAAACAGACCTCATACAGGACAGGGTTGTCCTCAGAGAGTAAATTAATTAAGAACTTTATTTAGATTTGACATGGTGCTGCTTAATCAAGGTTTACGCAGGTTTCGCTCAAATTTAAAGACCGTTTAAAACCATTATGAACGAAATTAACGACCTATTTCTGTCCTAGTGAATGTCCTAGTCATTCACTCTACAAGATTGATATTCAGTTCTGCAGCGCTTTGTGTTGGTCCACTACTGACAATCATAATGAAGAACACAAGACGTTTGTGGTCATAATGCTAAAAAGTTCAAGGGGCCTGAACACATTTGCAATACACCGTCCATCAGCACCTGTGAGCGGGTGACGTCGACTTTTTTGGGGTTTTTTTTTTTTTTTAACGTTATTCATCCCCATCCACTTGCCAAATTTTTACCTTGTAGAACATTTCTCTGAGATCGTCCTTTGGATTTACCCAGGAGGCCACTGCGTCGCAGAAGAAGATAAAGTCCTGTTCCAAAGAAGAGAAGTGAGGCAACATTTTGTCTCCTGGAGCTACAGAGAACCAAACGGCCGGGGCTGGAGCTCACCTGCACCACGCCTCCAGGATTTACACTGATCATGGTGCAAATTCCTCTGAATGCCGAGTCTTTCTCCTCATTGTCTCTTATATTTCGCAGAGAGGTGCACCTGGCAACATGGACGGCCAAACTCAACATTGAATATGTCAAGAGCATCATCCAGTGACAAGCTAAGGAACTTGTGCAAGTGCACTAACAACTTCCACTATGTAAGGCTAATGCTAATCAAGGAGTTATTTAAGAATCATAAACACAGCCTATTGCATCCCTTAATTCAAATGTTATTTTTGTTTTACTTTTATTATTATTATGATTTGTCTTTTAGCTGCAAAAACTCCTATCATGACCTGTGATCACTGACACAATAAACATGCACACCAAACAAAAATCAGGGTTTTTTTTTTTTTTTGCATTTAACACAGCTACACTGACGTCTAAGAACGTTACTGTCTATGTGCAGTGTGTTCAGCAAAACCTCATGTATAGCACCTTGATTTTAATTTGCTTTGTTTTTGGAAATATTTACTGGGAGAAAAAGAAAAAAAAAAAAAGGTCGGGATAATTTTGGGACAGGACATGCAGCTGGGCGACTATGAAACGAGAAAGGGATTTTAGGAATGCTCTTTGGCATTAAAGGCATCCTTTCTCCGTTTTTGAACCAGCAAGGCATGTGACAAAGTTTGATCCCATGCATCTTAGAAGTTGTTAGCGACAATTAACAATGGCAAAAAACTAGAAATTAAACAAATTAACGCGTAATATGAAGGTGCTACTGAGGCAAAAAAAAAGAAGAAGAAGAAGAAAAGAAAAAATCACAAGTAGGACCTAAAAAGGACAGGGTTAGTCACATGGTTGGCAATGATTACGAACTGATAAGAAAAAACTGAAAAAAGAAGTTTGTTTTAGAAGGAGAGCGAGGAAGAGGAGAGGAGAGCAACAGGGGAGAGAAAGGGGAGGAACAGGCGACAGACGAGAAGAGCAGAGCAGAGAGAAGATGAATTAAATAAAAGATTGAATAATACACACCAGGGTCTTATAAACTGCTGTAGCATGGGTGCCACCTCTTGAGGACAAACGTAACCAAGACGACCAATTGTTATTGCTAAGGTAACGCAATCACGGTTACACACCACCAAACGCCAACGAAGACATGAGCAATGAGGAGGGGGGAGGAGAAAAAATAAAGAAAAAACAAACAACTCAGAGACATAAATCAACAGAATCTGTGTATGATAATAAACAGACTTTCACTCGCGTTGATTATTATAGCCCCCCCCTTCGGTCGTGGGCAGGAATTTAAAACATTCTAAAAAAAGACATACAGAACGTTTAAGGGAGAACACATCAACAACTCTGACAAGACATTCATAGAAGAAGAAGAAGAAGAAAAAAAAAAAAAGGCAAACGTGGATGTCTGCTTTTGGCAACCGTTAAAACAGCTTTTCGAATCTGATAAGGAAAAAAAAAAAAAAAAAGATTCAATCTCATTGTTAGCTTAATTTAAAATGCACAATTTGAAAAAAAAAAAAAAAAAAAAAAAAAAAAAAAATTAAAACTTAATGTTAATTTAATTTAAAATTTAAAATTTAAAAAAAAAAACAAAAAAAAAAAAACAGGTGAGTTAATAGTTTAAAAAATTTTAAAAATTGTAGCATAGCGTGTTCAAGAGCAGCTAACGAGATTTCTCCCTTAAACTCACAGATGTTAAATTTCAATAACAGAAATATATATATATATTTTTAGGTTTGTTTGTTTTCTTTTTTGAAAAGAAATGACAAGATTACTCCAAGCCAACTACTATGGAGGGAGACTAGTATCCAGCACAGCAGGTTCTTATGAGGCAGAGAGGAGGGAGGACCTAAGTTTAAGAGACACAAAACTATGCAACATTCTCATTAACAAACAGGCATTTATGAACAGTCCAATGACACATGCAGAAAGCAGATGGTACGCTCATTAGAGTAAAGTTCAGTGCAGGATCAGCTGATCAGAGGCAAACTAAGGAGTGGCGCAGTGCTCTCCAAGAATTCGCAGCCTGTTGCTTTGGCATGAAATGACGGCTTTAAATTTAGTTCCAGCCAAAGCGGCTCGCTTGTCAATATATCTAACATTAGTTTTATACATGGCTGGAAAGTCTGACTTGGCTCTTTTCACGTCCTGAACGTTCTCTCTCTGCGATGTTCTAACACAGTGCTTTACACGAGCGTTGATACATATTCCGTTGAGCCACTTTATATTTGCACATTACAGCCACAAACTTCCATGAATTAAATTGGGATATTTTGCATACTTGTAAAAGAGGTGGGGGGGGGGGGAGGGGGACAAACAAAAAACTATTTTACTGGTAAAAAAACAACAACAAAAAAATCTGAAAAGTGCGGTGTGCATCTGTTTCAGGTGATATTTTTTTTTGTAAAACCTCAATTTTCGGCATGTTACAGCTGCAAGTCCATTTGGGAATGTCTCCAGCAGCTTTGTGCCTCTTCAGAGAGAGTCTGCACTTTGACTAGGCCATGAACATGCTTGGGTATAACGAACCTTTAACGGGTTTTCTTTAGCTCTCTCCATCTAGCAATCAACTCTGACCAGCTTTTCTGTCCTTCCGCAGCAGGATCTTTTTTTTTTCATTCCCCATTACCGGAATAAAACCTTCACACCTAATCCTAAAAAATCCCAATGAAATACACTGACGTTTGTGGTCGTACTGCAACAAAATGTGGAGAAGTTCAAGGAGTACGCATACATCTGCAAGGCACTGTATTCCGAAAACAGAGCGGGTAAAATTTATGGTCAGACATTTGAGCATTTTTAGGACAAAGTCGTGATTACTCTTCCATCATGGTGTATCCTGCATTAAACATTGGCCATTCTTAACATTTAACATCTATTAGCAGAAATGCATTCACATTTAAAGAACAGTAAATAAAAGCAACACATAAACTGACAGCAAAACAAACAGGTACACATCTATAGAATCCCTAATTTGTCTTGTTTTTAGCCGAGGTCACACTTCACCCTTGCACGTTTCTTTTTTTTTTTTTTCCCCATTTTATGGATCAAATGGTCATTTTGACTCCTCCCAATACAACTCTTAATGGTGAAAACAAAAGCAGAGTGTAACCTTTTCAGAGACTTGAAATCTGGTTCTAAGCTCTGTGTCATTATATATGTGCTGGTTTAGGCATTCTCTCAAGTCATTCAGGATTAGCGTTTAACTGAAGAGAGAAGTGTGCCTTTGGTAACTATGTGAGTCTGTGAGGGCGTCTAAGCTTGTCGTTCTGTTCTATTTCAGCTTCCTGCTTCACTTGTCAGTCCGTCCAGATTAGTCGACTCCCAAGAAGACTGGGCTCTTACATGGTTTGGCTCATTTCAGGAGCGTCAGGAATTTAAGCGCCGGGCTTTTGCTCTCTTTTATCTCGACCCAGACGTCTCTGCGGCAGGCTGCAGGTCAATAACTGTAGTTTGTGCAGATTAAGCGAAACCAGCGAAACATGTAAGGCTCATTCTTTGGGAAAAAGGGTTGTTTGGACAGAGATTAAAAGACCAGAACAGGCATCCTTGTGAGTGTGGTCAGTACTGACTGAATAGGACCTGGCCGAGTCAGTGAGTGAGTGAGTGAGTGAGTGAGAAAGTGAGCACCTCCCTGTGTGGCTGGCTCAGCACTACCACCGTGTGGTACCTGTGTTTTCCAGTAGAGTCTTTGGAGTATTGGGTCTGTTAATGATCTCCACCAGCTGGTGCAGCACCATGGCAATGTAAGGCTGCATTTCAGGCCCTGCGAGTCGCATTTCATAAAAACAGAAAATAACGTCACCGATTTGAAAGCAGGTTTTTAGGTAAAAACGGACCATCAACTCACCCATTTGTATAGATATCTCTCCGATTGCCCAGGTTGCATTGTTGCACACAGATATTAACTCTGGGTTCAAATTTGTACCCAGTATGGGCATAAAATCAGCTGTAAAAAAAAAAAAAAAAAAAAAAAAAGGAAAAAAAAAAAAATCTATCAAATTGGTGACTACTTATTAACAAGATCAGCTTCAAAGACAACAACAGTGGACATACCGATGCAGGGTTTTACGTGCTGAAAGCAAGCTTTGGTGAGATCCCCAAGCAGAGCGAAAGAGCTCTGACGCACCTCAGGCATTTTGTCCTGGAGTTGAACAAAACAACACAGCTATCAACAATGCGTGCCAGTTCACCAGTTTGTTGAGCAGTGTGCTTTGACGGCCTCTTTACCTGCATGCACTGGTACATAAGAGTGAGGATGTTGCTACGAGCGACCAGCTGCTCGATGGTGCCACCCAGGCCCTCGGCCAGTCCGCTCAGTAGATCCAGAGCCACAATCATGAAGTCTTTATCCGGCGCCTCATACTGGTCAGGTTGTGACTGATGAAGCTGAACGGTGGAAGACAAAAGCAGAATCTTTTCATCAAACTGTAGCTTGAACTTAAGCTCTCAAACGTAGGGCTTAAGTTCAAAAGGATGAAACATTTAGCCTTCCTGTTATCTTCTAAAAGTATTGTTCTTTCTTGGTTTTTTTTCCACAGCCTAAATATATCAGACACATCTCAAATGTTGTAGTAATTAGCTCCTAGGATCCAGAAATTTTAAAAGTTGATCATATTTTCTTCTTGCATTTCAAACAAGAATACAGTTAAGCTACAGTGCCAGTAATTTCTCAACAATGTCCTGTTGAAAGTGCTCTAATAAGGTTTTTTTTATTATTATTATTATTATTTTAAATCTTAAATAAACACTACATTCACTCAATTTATAGTTCTGCAAAGCAGATCATTGCAGAGTTAACACTGCGCTTCTAAGCACTACAGACTCACCATAGTCTGAGCGAGCGTCTTCTGGACCAGATTGACGCACCGCTGGTAAACAGGCTCGCAATAGGGTAGAAAGCCGCTTTGAAGTGCTGTGGCTACTGAGGATAAACACTGAGGAGAGAACGGAGTAGTAATAGCACATCTTAATCGTGAAACTATAATAAAACTTGAACTGAACCAGTGCTAAAGAAAAAAAACAACTTACTTCTAACAAAGGAAAAAGATCTTTGTCTTCATCTTTCAGCCGATTCCATTTCTGTATCAGTGGTGGCATCAGCATCTGGATGTATTCCTATTAAAAATTGACACAAAATTAAAACCAGTTATTTAAATATACACATACGTCCCGTAAACTAACAAATAAAAATTGTGATGGTTTTATTTACTTATTTTTTTGTCTTTTACCTTCACAAAAGGCTGTCTAGATTGATTAGATCTGAAAGTGCATTTACCACTCCTAGCACAACAAAGGTCAAATGAGGAAGCAGACACAACAGTATGTGGTCTGCCAAACTTCACAGCGACCAGGAAGCGAAGCTGCGCATTTATTGTCGTCCTGCGTACCGGTTTATTTAGGTGGTGTCCCACAGAATCTGCAAGCGTCCCGATGGCGTCGTAGAGAATGAGCAGATTTTTGTGCTGGTACTTGCTGAAAGCAAATACCAGCGTGTCCAAGATGAACGCCAGGTAGGGTACCAGCTCTGTGCAAGCCTCCTCCTCCAACGTGGCAAAGGCACTAAGTAGAGGAAATTAAACCTGCAGGTTATGATCCTGGTATGTAGTGTTCATGGTCACTGAACGCTCGTCACATGTGATCCACATTACTTATTCCTTTTCCGTTTCCAAGTCCAAAGTCACATCCAACTCACAACCTCTGTAAACACCTAGCGGTGGGAGTTTATTGTATCGCTGATCATGTATTGTGAAAAAATTCTCAGCATGACAAGAAATTTGATTTCAATTAATGATGTAAGATAAAGACAAAACAGAAATTTTATTTGTACTATTTTCTCCATTATTGTGAGAAAATAGTAAAGCATTGATGAATATCAGAAAATTCAACAGTCTAATAAATGTAGTTACTGTGATTTATAACACTGATTTATATCAGTGATATAAATCCAATTTATTTAAGTAAGTGGCTTATTTCAAATAGGAATGTTTTCCAAGAGCAGTATTCATGTTTGTGATGGGATGAATACTGTGGTATGCAGTCAAAAAGTAATAAACTTTTATTAAATCACAATTTTGACCGTTACCACAATAGCACCATAAAATATTGCGATAAAATGTTAAGTTCATACTGTCTGCCACCTATAAAGACTTGAATATTGCTGTTCACCATCCAATATAAATCAGCTTGTCCCATTTTACAAAAATACAATGGCCATTTTTTTTTTTGTCTCTGGATGTGGAAAGAAGGTGAAAACATAGCCAAACTATTTTAAGATGAAATTGTAAAGAAAGTGCTGACTCAGATGGGGCTAAATATCAATAGCATGACAGCTTTAACTGATTTTTATTTCCAAAATGAATTGGGGGAAACCATCTATAACATTCCATCCACTTTCCAATTGACATGCTTCTGTTTTGTTGCTCGTATAAGATCAAATTAAGAGACAGCATTTGAAAAAGTTCAACAAGTGTGAACATTTTCTTTACCTGCAAGCGGCCTCCTGCACACGTTTGTTGCTATCCAGTATGCGCTTCAGTAGCTCAGTCATTAGAGGCTTCAGGTAAATATCCGGGGGCTGGCTGACCACCCAGTGCGCATAGCGACTCAGTGTCCAGCAGGTGATGGATCGCACCAGTGCCTTTTTGTCAGACAAGCACTGGATGAGGTGCGGGATGAGCTCAGGCAGGTAGGGGATCATGCCTTGCATGCAGCCTTGAGGGGGGGTTGGGGGAGGGGAGCAAGAAAGAAATTTCAGCATTCTCCTTATCATTTTTTTCTCTCTCCCTATGCCTTCCTCCTCATCCCCACCTTCAGCTATAGCCCCCAGCACCAGGATGCCGGACTCCTTCACAACCCAGTCTGGGTGGAAAAGCAGCTCTTTGAGCAGTGGGAGGATGTGCAGCAGCAGATCGTCCCTGAACACATTGGCCAACACGTCCAGCGCTGCGGCAGAGCACTTTCCTGACGTTTTTGAGAGCATAGAAACACAAGTGTGCCAACAGAAATAACACGCAGAACAAGAAGGAAACTGAAGAAATAAATCACAAGTATAGGAGCAGTTGATATGGAAAATGACACTTCTAGACAATCACTGCAAAAAAACACAAAATTGTAAGTATTCTGTTTTGCAAATTTCTTAGCACACTTCAATTAAGACAAACTAAGTTACAGTAAACTTTTCAGCAACATATAGGAGCTTGTTACAAGTAAATTTTTTTTAATATTGATGAAAAAATATTAGTTTCACTGGCAGATTTTTTTCCACTTATAAAATGTGAAAACTGACTTCTTATAAGTAAAATAATCTGCAAGTGGAACTCGTGCTTTCTTATCAATATTAATGAATTACTTACTTAAAACAAGCTCCTATTTCTTGGTGAAACTTGTGAGTTAGTTTTATGTCATTTCAAGTGCATTCAGATATTTGAACTACAAACCAGACCAAAAATATTTGGCAAGGTTTTGGTGTTTTTGCAGTGACACCAAAACTCACGTAGGTTCCAATCAGAAATCGTATCGTCGTCGTCCATTTCGTCGTCGTCGTCGTCGTCTTCCTCAATCCCGTCGCCCTCGTGCTGCTGGGCGACCGTGCGGGAGCGGTGGAAGCGTGGTCTGATGTCCTGCTCGTTGTCTGGAATGGCCTCGTCTTCCTCGATGTCCCCCTAAAGCCAGAGACGTTTTGAACTCGGCTAAATTGGGCTTTGTGTTACGCGTTCGCGATGAAAACAGTAAAGACGACTTAAATGAAGCGCGTGCCGTCCTGATTCATGGAGCATTTCATCCTTGTACTTCCAGGTAAACGCATTTAGGGAACACAGACTGACCTTGAGCAAGATGATGTCGATCTCTGAGTACTTCATCCCGTTGACAAGTACAGGAATGAGCCTGGAGCAAAAGCCAGGGATTAAATTATGTGGAAAAGATAAAAAAAAAAATAAAAATGTGCAAGGATAAGATCAAGTTCACAGGCAATCACTCACGCCTGAGGGTCTACGTTAGGCACTGCTTAATGTGGCAGATTGGTGACAAACGATATCACAGAGGCCAGCAGCCAGAGAGATTCTTTCTCAGCCCGACATGAGGCCATGAGGAAGAAAATCATTCTGTTGCCCAGGCGGCAACAGAATTAAAAGCGCAACACAAACTTGTATGAGCGGTTTCTTACTGAGAGAGGTGACCGCACAGCACTTCTTTACACACCGGCTGCTCAGCCAGTGTGAGCCAGAACTCACAGGCCTCCAGGGCAACATTCTCGTCTGGGTCCTGGGTCCTCAGGAGCATGTACTGCAAATAAATAAATAAATAAATAAATAAGGAAATACTCAAGAACAATCATCAAACATTACGTCTGACTTTGGTTAGATATAAATCCGATTCCTCTCCAGGATTTCCGCAGGTTTCACCAACTCAAATTTCAGACTTTTCAAGATCATTTTGTATGAAATTTAGCAGCTGTGTCAAAACAGAAAGAAAACTGCATATTTCATATTGTAGTGGCGCAAAGCTTTTGTTGTTGTTGTTGCTCTGCATAGAATGGATTTTTCTTCGCAAAGACAAATGTCATCTGGGAGACAGTCGATAAATTTACACTTACCCATGACAGATGCAAAAAAAAAAAATTAAATAAAGGAAAATTAGCAACAAGTAAGCGGTAGCCTCAACTGCCTCAATTTACAGAGCGCAACATAAATATCTGGAAGCGACTAAAATGTCCCAGGAAAAAAAAAACTCGAGATTAAATAGTCCAGTCACTAAAATTTAAGACGTGTGATTAATGTACTTAAGGTTAACTCACACTTTTTTCAAATTAATTTAAGACTTTCAAAGGCCTTAATTTCAGATATATGAACTCGAAACGTAAAATTAAAGAATTTTACGCTTTTGCACAGTTGCTAAAAGATAGCGACAAAACTGTAGAAATATCCATAGTGGTCACGAGATAGATGAGTAGATGAATAGATGGACAAGTGAATATTGAGAAGGTTAGATAAATGGGTGGATGGAAAATGTAATTTTACATAATTTCATTATGTAAATAAAGTCTTTTCAAGCTCTTCTTCCAAACGCCATACTTTTTCAAACCTGGAAGACACTTAAGCCCCAGTCTGTAAGTTTGAAAATCTTCCATCATGGTCAGCTGTCATCTGATACTTCTCTCATTTCTTATTTTTGACAGTTCGCCTCACAGACATTTAGCTTTATGAACATATTTCACATGACTGACACAAAAACACACTTTCACCATTCTACCAATAACAAAGTCAACATTTTCTTATTTATCTGAATCATGGACGTAGATCTGCTATTATCTGAGCGTTCAGAAGAAGACTTTTTGTGTCGCTTTAGTCTTTTCCGGGAGTACGCATTTTCATTCTGCGTCTTTTACCTCTATGATGTTGTGCATGTGAGGCAGAAGACGATCCAGGCGAACCTCCAGCAGCATGACGAGGGCTCTGCAAACATTCTTCCTCACTTCGGGCTCCTCATCAGTCGCCAGTGCAAACAGGTTCTGCAGAACACACAAACCAGCAGCTTTTCTTTTACTACTGGTCATAAGGACTAATTGTACTAAAAACCGACGAAAGACACAGTGTCCTGGCAAAGGTAATCACAACCTTTTGAACTCTTCTGTATGTTTGGTTGGGATTTTATATCGCAGAGTGGCACAAAATAATGTTCGTAATTGTAAAGTGACTGATGAATCGGCCAAGTCTTTCTTAATTGTGGGTGAACCAGATCTCATCTACCTCCGCAAAGGTCTGAAGATCAGGCACAGACCTCTTTTATGCTTTTCAGACAAAAACAATAAGAAATTGGTACCAGCCAAAATCAAAATTGGCAGTTCAGACTTTTTTAAAGATCAGCGGATTGGCCAGAAAACTGCAATCGGTGCATCCTTAAAAAGGTTACGTTTCATCTAAGAGTAACAGACCGCAGAGGACTAACCCTTGATCTAAAGTACAAATCCTTGACTCCCAAATACAGTTGAAGTTTGGTTTTAATGTGACAAAAGGTAAAAATACTAAATGACATGAATAACTCAATTTTTACGTGAAACAACGTTGGTTCGTTGGCTGTTTGGCGCCTCGTCTTTCTGATTCTTTTCTAGGATGAAAGCTGACATTTCCAAGAAAAAAAAAAAAAAACCCTCAAACACGCATTTTTCCAAATTGATGCCGCATGCGTCATCATGCACTGCGCTTACCTCGATGAACGGGTCGATGTGAAGCATTAGGGCCTGGGTCCTGCCGATGATGAACTGATTGACACAGGCAATGGCATGAGACCTGCAACACAATAACCACACCACTTGAGAGTCACACTGGCTTGTTTTGCTCACATGCTGCCCACTATAAATGCAGCCTCTGTGCTCCTTTTTATGGGGTTCTTGTTTTCTGTTTAAATGCAAACTGCAGCCACATTCAAACGTAGGGATAAAGAAACTGACTGCATGAACGGCACAATAAGAACAGAAACAAATATTCAGAATCTACACATGCAAGAATGTTTTCAAACCGGGGAAAGATTTATCAAAAAAAAAAAAAAAACAAAAAAAAAAGAAACTTACAATAAATTTAGCTTTTGCTGCTTCTTCAGTGTTTGATACTGAAGAATTAAGAAAAATACTATATTTTATTACCAGGTAAAAATAGTTTTTTGTGCACAATTACTGGTACATGTGCCAATTTATCTTAAACAAATTAGAGTTTATAAAACTTTCAATTAGTAGTAATTTATGACATTCAGCTTCCTTGGCCATGAAATGAGAAAAAGACACGAGTTCATATTGCCACCATGGAAAATAAACAGTGTTACAAAAAAAAGCATCTCATAGCCACTGTTAGATGGTGTAGAATGTGTGATGCTATTGGCTCATTTTCCTTGAACAATATTGTGAAACACACATTATATTTAAAAATGTGAAACAAGATTTAAAAATCAATATCGGACAAAATTGGAATCCAGCAATATGGCAGTAAATACAGAGTAAACCAGCATCTTAACTTCAATAGCGATAACACATTCACTGCGAAGTTTATTAAGCAACTTAGGTTTTGAGAACAGCACTCATAGCAACAAAAGAAAAATAAAACATTTGTTACCTAATTTTCGGGCTGTTGTGCTTGAAGAACTGCAAGAATTTGGGAATCATGACATTAAGAGGACGATCCAGCATGTCGCTGTCCAGGATCTCGGCGGAGTCCTCACAGATCTTCTGCAGCGCCCCGAACGCTCCCTAAAGACAACATGAGAAAAAGAAAACGTGAGAGGAAAGAAAAAAAGAAGAAAAAAGGTCTAAAATGTTGCACAACTGCAAATGTGGTGGATTGATAATGTAGTCTATTCTAAATAAGCAGCAAGTCAGACAGACTGTCTCAACCACAGCTACAGGAAATAGACTTTAGTGGAGTTAATGGTGATTTCTATTCAGCCGAAATAGAAATCACATATATTTGCAACATATTGAAATATGTTGCAAATCCTTGTGTTGTCGGCTCGATTGTAAACAAATGTTTCACAAACCGCAACAGGATTCACCCGCTTCTGCTACAATAACCTTCAATGTGTTGCCCAGCAGCCCTAAAACGCACCTCGGTTAATATTAGCTGCCTGGCAGATGTTTAGTATGCAGCCTTACAATATGGTGCATATTCTAAAAAAAGCAGCCCAGAGAAGCAGACGGCACCGACATAGACGTTGTGTGAAATGTGTTTCCATGGAAACCTGCTCCCATGTCAGGGCTCCCTTTTTAGATGACAGATACAGAGCGTGCAGAGAAGAAGACGACGAAGAAAGAGGGAAAAAAAATAATGTAGGGGATGAAATAAGACGGAAAGGGTAAGGTGTCAAGGTCACAGACACGCCACGGTGGAGACGGTGACATTATGAAGCACTTTCACTCATTAGAATGCAAAGTACTTGCAGGCGTCAAAGCAACAAAATTGGGGAGAAGCAGCAGGCTCTGGAAATGTCATCTCTGGGTTGACGGGGAAAAATATATTGTGAAGTTCATTGATGTGCGTGACATTTAATGGTGTTGAAAAATAAGATAGAAGCTGCTTTCCGACGTGAAAACAAGTCAAACCGCTAAGTGAGCACGAAAGCAGAGCGAGGCTGAGAGTGCAATTGGAGTGTAAACAGCGAAGTCGTGAGAAAGGTGTGTTCGCCGAACTCGATAGCCCTGGAAATCAGAAGATGGGGAACCGAAATACGCCGGCAAGCAACATAAGCAAAGAAGAAATCGAACTGACCTTTACAACTCCGCTGCGTCCACATGCCTACTGCCATTAATCAAAACAGTGAAACTGTCCAGGCAAAACCTATATTAAGCAACCCTCTGGCCCCAACCTTACACCTGCTTCTTCCTTTTTATAGAGCGAGGGAGGCTGGGGTCGGGTGTGAACCACAGCCACATGAGTTCGGCCTGATCAACCAAATACTGATCTGAAACTATAAACAAAGATGCAGCAGTAAGCTTGAAACTAATACCACTTCCAAAGTGCTAAAAGTGTATTTTTACTTAATTGGGCCATGTGGCTATCACAATAAAGCTAAAACGGCAACGAAATTACACAGCTCCGCAAAGTCTAAGCCGACGTTTTAAGTCATCACATCACAAAGCTAAAATTAATGTGCAACTACAACATGTTAATGCTTGAAATTAGCCAAGAATAGCAAATATTTCTCAGTGCTGGAATCTCACAGCAACATGTGTGGCTTAGAAACTGCACAATCATGTCAGTATGTTCCAAACGTAGGCAGCAAAGCACCAGTAGTTGTGACACTAGCTGCATTTTCATTGACTATACTACTGCGCCATTAGAAATACAACACAAAGCTTTATGGAACACATGTATTTAAGAAGCAAAAACACCAAAACATTTTTTGCTAAATGTTTTGGTGCTACAATGGTTTTGTGACCATATCAAAATTAGTGTATTTTGCAAAACTGTAACGGAAACATTTTTTTTCACAACAAACGCATCACATGATCAAAATCCAGATGTTACTACTGGCAGAAACAACAAAGAAGACAACAGGAAGTGGTAGGTGAGAAGATGGCGTGGAATGATTTTATAATGAACGAACACGTGTGATTTTCTTATTTAAGGAAATACCGCAAATGCGAAAATTTACTTTTTCTACATTAGCGAAATAACAAAGTTTTACCTGCATTTTTAATGTAAACACAGCTACTGTGGATTATTTATAGATGTTGGTTATTGCCAGCAAAATTACAGAGGTCAACACATACACAACACAGATTCACTTGGAAGATGTCCTAATCCAGTCATTTGTTGTTCAGACTACTCTAGCTTTCTCAAAGGTAAATTTTACTGTTCCTTATGCGTCTGTGTCATATGAATTGATCTTAGTCTTTTGATTAAATATCCACAAACAGCTTTTGATGCTTGAAGTGAGAACTGTGCAGCAGAGGACTAGCTGAAACATTAGTCCATAAATGTTCTGATGGTGAAGGCAAAGCACTACGTTTACAAAGCAATAGAAACACAACGAATAAAAACAGTGTTACAAGCCGAATGATCAACAAGTCATATCAAAACACAGAGAATACATGCGAACGTTGGCTTAGCACTTTGGCGAACTGCTCCATGTGCAAACCTCGTCAGCAATTTAGTTACTTTTTAGTACCAAAGTGAAAACTTTGGTACTAACAAAAGTGTAATACTGAAAGAATGCAGGGTAATGTTTCATTGCACTGAGTAACTAAATTGTATTAAATGTACTATTGTATAGAACTGGGACTTAGCATCAGCAAAATGGTATAATTAATCAAAAATAGACTCTTTTGTATAAATCTGCAAACAAACATTCACAACAATCACACATCTCTAATTAGATTCTTTATAGTAGGAAAAAGTTAACATTTCTGTGGTATTTGCTGCTGGTCAGATGTGCTTCCATTAGGCTGAACAATAGTTTCAGAAGGTTGTCCGTATTGCTGTAACAACCCCAGAATGGAAGAATATAAAGCATTTTAGAACACATCTAAACCTGGAGCACAATTTGTGTTCCAGCATTAACTTAATCATCTTCAAAATCAGACATTAAGAAGCTTTGCAGCCTTCAAGCCGCTTTTCAAAAACGTATCAACTCCGCTAAAGGGTTTTTACATTCGGCCACTGTTCAGACTTAAGCCTTGCGCACACAAACACACACACACACTGAGACGCACTTCAAGATCCTCTGCAGTAAATAGCTGACCTAAATCTAAGACTCTGAATCAGCTTTATAAGAGATGATGGCTGGGTTGCCACGAGGGGGATCCATTTTTTTTTTTCCTGCCACACCTCTGCCTTAAATTTCAGATAATCCTGACTCCTGAAAGTCATCTGGACGCTCCTGGTATAACGAGCTATCCTGTCCGGACACACTGGCGAGACACTTTTATGAGGTGGTAAAATATACAAACTGTTGTGATTTATTCCAACGTTGCTCTGGAGCACTTAAATATGTAGCTATCAAACTGTGAATCTGACAGGGAGCCAAACCTAGAGTTTAAAGTCTACAAAAACTGAACGGCAATGGATTATAGGTTAAAAACAAACATGGAGGACATGGGTAAAAAAAGGTTTGTTCTAAATATTCACTGCATCAACCCATTCTGGGTGATTATGTGCTAAATGCCAGAAAATGAGGTCATATGGTTTTCAGATTATAACAGAAAAAGAGAGACTGATGATATTCCCGTGTTGCATAATCTGTGGCAGTAGCTGGCGCTCCAGCTGTGAGGCCGCCATAAGCTCATCTGGCCAGCAGGACGTCATCCAGATGCTGTTTTAGACGGGCATTAGCTCTTCTCTGCCCACAACAAATTACTGAACAAACACATATGCTTACTGAGAGTCTTCCCTTCAGCCTTGTTAAAAAAGAAACTTTGCATATCGAGACACGACTTGACTGTATTTCACTGGAGAGTCATGTGACAGACCAACACAAAGTAGCCGCCTTTGTTCTCATACCACTAAATGCAGTCCAAAAATCCAAATGTAAAAAGCACAGCGGCTGAATCCTGTTTGATCACAAGCAATTTTGAAAAGCAGCATTATAATCCTCATCATTTCAAAAGATTTACAATTGATTTTAACCAAATTCTAGGCAAATAATTGGTTTATTGAGAATGTGTAGCAGGGTAATATTGGATGGAAAACTGTTAAAAGACTAAACTTCTAGAAAGAATTTCCTGAATACACAGGCACGGATAGCTTAGGCTAAACAATAAACGTGTGTTAGAATGGCCCAGTCAAAGACCAGAACCAAACTCCAATCAGCCACAAGACTTCAAATTAATGTCCAAGGATGCTATTAGCCCAACTTGACTGAAATTGAGCTTTTTTCTGTGGCTATATCCACAGAGGGACCACTTCTGTGTAGCAGCACAAAAAATAAATCACATTTTGTTCAGAATTTCTCTACTATGGCTATTTCTTTCAACGACACTGCATGCAAACATGCTACACATACGAAAATGTGTGAACTTCTCACCTCACATGTGTTGTAGTCTCCAGAATCCAGCAGCAGACAGAGTTTGGGCAGAAGCTCAGGCCAGTTTTGCAGCTCTCCTTTGGAGGCGATGGTGGTGATGAGGATTCCTGTAGTGGAGAGATCGCTCAGTTTGACTCTGCACACATGATTGCACAAATATCACACCAACTACCACAAGCATACACGTAGGAGCTTTATACAGAACAGGAACGTGAAGTTGAATTAGCCACAGCTCCGAGGTTTAGGCTTTGCTCTGCAAGAAGGCTCAACAGAAAGAAATAAAGCCACAAATCACCTATTCTCATGAAAGACTCTTTTCATCACACCAACCACAACTTGTTAACACATTTCACGGGGAAATTAAACAGGTCATGTTCCAGTCTCAGAGAAGCAAGGCAAGCTTAGATCACAGCAGCTGCAGGCTACAGCGTCCTGACAACGTGGAGCACGTGGTGCTAATTGGAGCTAGCCCCATGACCAAAGTACAATTTTTCTAAAATGTTTTTCAAACTGTCGTCCCTACTCACGCCTCATACTATAATGACCAATAAGCATTCCTGATATTTCATTTATTGCTAGCAGAACAAAATAAAAAGCGGAAGGTTTTTGTCTCTACAGGAATTGCCTTAAATCAAGGTTTCCGCCTTCATTTTAACTGCACTCCCATTCAAAATGACTCTGAGAATGTCGCTTCACGCTAGCAGCATCCTGCTAAGCTGCCACTAAGCCAAGCAATTAGAGGCGAAGGAGGGGAAGGACAACAACAATGGCTGCCGGGCTGTCCTGCCGTCACCGTGGTAGAATTTAGCTGCGATACGTCCGACACGTCGCTGCGTGAATTTGTTCTCATTTCAGAAAAGGGAGGGAAAAAAAACAGGAATGAAGGAATGACATTCGTTTGATGTCAAATGTGTCAATTTTCATCAACTACCCTTCACAAACGATAAAACACTTTTCTCTGATGATGAACCGATTATTTTTAAGCAGGCATATTTCTCAACATTTAGTGGAGATTTCTATCCTCAGGGGAAGTCATTTCAGTCAAACAATCGGCATGATATTTGAATATTATGTGAATAATATTTTTATTTAACAGAATACAAAATCATTTTGTTTGTTTTTATTTCGTCCCCAAAGTGGAGCTTTCCACTATAGCTCCAAAGGAGCTATAGTGGAATTATAGTGATGAATAAATACCGAAATCTTTCCTAGAAACTATCACTTCATCTAATATCCATTTAGAATCACGTATGAATAAGCTTTGTGGTAACTAAGGCGACATGTTATTAGGAAGATATGCAATTGAGATATTAAAGCTGAATATCCGATGACAAGAACTAGATCCCTGCCAGTCTTTATGAGATTTAGCGGCTTGGTCACTAAAATACACTTTAGCTGGACATCAAGGGCACTGAAACCGGATCCAGCTGGCCAGATATATTATTGGCATGCAGAATGTAAGTGTGTGCTGTCTGCTATGATTTCAATGACGATTGCAGCTCTTGTGGTATCTGAACGTGCAGTTTCACAGAATAAACTGAAAGACTGCGTTCATTGGACAGATTTTTCCTAAAACATGGCACCCGACTTACCCACTGTGGCCCGAATGAGGGGAGAGGAGTCTCCGATGTTTTGGAGGCATTCGCTTTTGATAAAATCAGACACTCCGTTTGGGAAGTTCTGGTAGTGAGCCTTTACGTTGTTCTTCAGAATCAGCCCGCTCAGGGAACGGGTCGGTTCGTCTGTGAGGGGACCAGAAACAGGCCAGTGAATGCAACCTAGACTTAATCAAAAACAAATGTTCATAAAAGCAACAAAATTCGGTGATTATTTGCCTTAACAGTTTTACTGTGCAGTGAAAACCTATTTCACCCCCTTTCTGGCTTTCTCTCTTTTTTTTAATTTTACTTTTCAGATGACAAACACGCTTTCATATCTAAGATAATCTGAGTAAAAAAAAAAGTTTTCAAAAGATGAATCCATTCATAAAGGTAAAAAATCTCTCCAAACCAACCTTCCAATAAATGGTAAAAGTAAAAGATTTTGCAAACTAACGCAGCGATTCAGAAAAAGAACATTATACTGACAATGATCTGAAACGCACCCGGAAGCTCACCTCTGAATGGCTCAAAAAATATATAATAATTTCAATAATTTGATAAATAGACGTAAAATAGCTAACTAACTACTAAAGGTAAAGTAGCTGCAAGTTAGCGGTAGCGTAAGAAGCCTCGATTCACAGAATGAAACGGAGATGTCTGCGAGCGACTCAAACATTTGCCTGACAGAAAAGTCCCATGAGAAAAATAAACTACATAGAATAAATAAATAGTCCTGCCACCACAAAATTTAAGATCTGTGATCGATGTATTTAAGACCGACTTATTGTTTTTTTGATGAATTTAAGAAATTTTAAGGCCGTTATCGTAAGATTCATGAAATGAAAACTTTTTAAGGATGTGCAGACACCTTGTAATGTATTTAAGGTCGACTTACATTTTTTCTTATGACATCTAAGACACTGTAAGACTTTAATTATAGACACATAAATGTAAGTGTTATAAAATGACGCGCAGACACTCTGTCGTCTGATATTAAAGCTGTTTTTAATGACTGAACTCTATAAGGGGGGCAACCACTTTTCACAGCCCTATTGACATTACCGCTCCATTTAAATATAATAATCTACCACATTTAAAATGTGTCCACCTTTCAGCATTTAAACCAAGCTCAAAAGTGTGCAAGCGGCAAATCGAAACGTCTCAACGCCCCTCGGATCTTGTACTTAGCAGACAGTCGTGCCAAACGCTGCATCTCTGCCAGGAATCAGGTTTAAATTTAGAGCGACCCATATTCCCAGAGCCACATCATCTATTGCGAAGATGCCCCCGGGTCACCCTGAGTCATGGCCAGATAGCTCCTTCCCAAAAGGTTTTGCATACAATGAAGAGGGAGAAAAAAAAAAAGAACAAACAAAACAGAAAAACGTGACGTGAGAACAGAAGGAGGTAGACAGACGAGTTGGCTTACCTTCGGATTTTAATTTGGTCAAAACAAATATCAAATAGTTGTTAAAGTCCGGGTACTGGTTTAGCTGCTCGAGTCTCTGAGAGGAAAAAAGCGGCTGAGGATGACAACCGTACACACGGGATGCACAACATCAATATTTTTATTGCAGCAGTGACGCAGAGTGTTTACTTTTTCATCCAGGGCCAAAAAAAAAAAAAAAAAAATAGAAGAAGTGGATAAAGTTAATGTGTGTAAGTGGTGGTGTAATGTGTGGACGTTTGTAATGGGTCATAAATATGTCATTTACTATGACCGAGTACTGTGAGTACCCGACCAGATGGCGTCTTTAGGGCAATAGCGTCTATGAGCTAATGATGTGGCTCGTGTGTGTGTGTGTGTGTGTGTGTGTGTGTGTGTGTGTGTGTGTGTGAGAAGGGGGGGGGTTACATAAGCAAGTCGTTTAGGATCAGCAAGCAGCCACACAGAAACAAGTCAGCCTAGCTGTGGATGATCCTTTTTTTTCCTCTAATGTGAAAATATTAAAGCTCATTTCCATCTGATGACACTTCACGAGCGAAACGACGGCAGAGGTAATGAAGCACTTAACGCTGTATAAGCTGCAATTAGCAAAAACCACACACATACACACACCCACCCCTCCTCCCCGAGGCAGCTTCCATCCACCCCCCCTTCCCGGTTGAGTGTCTGTACGCCTGCGTCCGGATGCGCCGTGAGAGTGAAAAACACGTCCATTCCGACACGTTTACGATTCGGTTTTTGGCACCCGGTTGAAAACCGACACCGCGGCAAATGTCAACGTGAAAGTTCAAATGACAGCTGGCCGTTTTTTTTTTTTTTGTTTTTTTTTGCTTTTTTCTTTTCGTCTTCCTTGCACCTCAAGCATACCAGATCAAAGTAAACCGCAACTAAAAGGCTTGTTTAGTTCAAATGAAAAATATTGATATTAATATTTCTAACGGTTGTTTACTGAATTTAGCTAAATGCAGGCTACTTTTAAACCAACACCTTCCTCATTCCTTGTCAGCCACACTTTCATAACGCCTTTACCTTAATAGGATCTATGGCTACGGGTCATCTACATCTTTACGTTGTAATCAAAGAAAGGTGTGGTAACCTGTTCAGCAGTGCAGAGCAACATATGAGAAATGGCATTCATAATAGTCTTCACGCCATGAAGTCAGGTAAAACTTTGGTAATTCCCTGACATTTCATGAAAAGGGCTTTCCATCATAGCAACGGTATGACGGAAAATTCTGTGGTTTGATATTAAGCCATCCAAATTAGGGAGCAGCTCATTAAATTTTGGTCATTTTTGCTCATTTCAAAGCTTGTGCATCGGAAGGAACCTCAGTCTAATTAGCTGACGGAAGATAAAACAGGGCGGAGCTGCACAGAGTCAATAAATTTCATCAGGATTTGTTCCAACACTGTTAATGTGGCGCTTCAAATAAGGAGAGTCTAAACTATGTGCATCATCTTGTTTTCATGCAGCCTCTCAGTAATTCACACTGGTGGTGTCAGGTCCTTGCCATCTTTCATTTTCAAGATGAGTGACTGTGTGTATTAAAAACACAACCAATGCTGTAACTACAGCGTAATGCTGAAGTGATGTTGCACACACAGAACAAAAGACAAGATTTCAATTTAGTGTGCAGTTGGTGAGACTTTTCTGTGAACACAGTTGTTCAAACTAAACTGCAAGGGACAGAAATAGGGAATAACGTGATTATTATTTGATTTTTTTTTTTTTTAAATCCTATTTACCTTTAACTTAAATAAACGAAATGTTTAAAAATAAAAATCAAATATGGCATTGTTTTTAGCTTTCTACATTGACTTTCCAATGTTGGCACACATGACCTTGTTTACATGAACCTCGGTGAGGTTGTTATGGGAAGAAAGGGGGAAGAAAGCAAAAAAAAAAAAAGAAAGAAAACCCGGTCAGCGCAGGCCAACATGTTTCCGATGGTAAACACCATTAGCAACAGCTAGCCTGTTGAGTGTGACCCGGGCTGTAAATAAATGGACCAATCTCGTTCCCCGAGAGCCGGGGGGAAAGGATACTTGCTGGACGGATCTCTGCGTGGACGTATCTGGTGACTGAGACTCCTTCAGCAGCTGGAGTATTTGCTGAAGCCCCTGCTCGTCTGGCTTCCACTCACACTCCATCTTGCTGCCGCGGATAAAGCAACAACATAAGCTCACACAGAAAGAGAGAGAGAGACACACAGAGAGAGAGAGAGAGAGAGAGAGAGGACTTACAAGCCAACGGCTCATAAACGAGAACAACCCCCCCACCTTCACCCTCCGCCCTCCGTTAAAGCCAAAAAAAAACCCATGTCTGACACAGAAAGGCTTTTACCTGCTCCGTCGGGGGCGACGTACTCGCTTGCCGTGTCCTTTCTGTGAAAATGCGAGCGTCTGTCTGGGTTTTCAGACATGGGCCCGTTTCGGCAGACTGGTCCGTTCTTCGAGCCAGACGGGGGAAGAAAGCTTCAGGTCAAACAGCCCCTGCGTTGATTATAGCTGCCTCGCTTCGGTCAGCTGACACCCGACTGCGAGGTCCTAGCGCTCAACGCATATTTGCTTTTCGCTCTCCAAACTCGTGTCGCGCTGTTTATTCATTTATATGTTTTTGGGGTTTTTTTTTTTCTTTCAATTGAACTTCGTCCACGTGGCAAATTTACAGCAAACGATTCTCCAGCATCCTTTAAAAAAAATATGTCAATAAATTAGGAGTCCCTGAAGTCAAAACGTGAGGTTTTGATAAAACTTCTGATAAATTACCCTCCGTTTTCAGATGGCACTTGAAAGCAACACCAGCCACCCCAGTGGATTCGTGACTTTCCTGCTAATGGAAAAGCTGTCGAGTCTCAATAATGCAACAATAAACCCTCGATTCCATCAATGCTTATGTGATCATTAGAATCAAATATGAAATTAGCAAATAAATGACTTTTCATTTTTAAAATCTGTCAATAACTGTTAAAAATATAGATATATACTTTTAAGGCAATTAAATTG
>VMRN01000062.1:904559-958665 GCA_010277015.1 Poeciliopsis turrubarensis
GGGGGGGGGGTCGTATTAAGGTTTAAATATTCTTATTTATGCATGTTGCTCCATGTTTCTGTATTGGTAAAATCAGGGTGCACTAAAAGGAGCAAAAGAAATTAATGTCATCGTCATGAATCCATACAGATGTAAGCATAATATTTGGTTAGGGACCAAGCTTCTGCTAAATTAGATATGAATTAGGCTTATTTCAGTATTTATGTACATACTTTATAGTCACACAGTGGTCTAATAGCTCTTTATTTTTATTTTTTTTTATTATTTTTTTTTTTATTTCTTAAAAAATGATCATAAAAAAAGTTAAAGATAAAACTGCACTCCTAGTTAGTTTTTCAGCCCAGTTTAACTCAGACAGACATGTTGCCAGTTGTTTCAAATGTCCTCCAAAGTGGACCGTTTTCTGGACGGTGGGTGACTGGTTTCAGATTATTTTGAGATATTTCAGTCTCATACATTGGTACACTGTTAAAAAAAAAAAGATGTCTTATGTTTTGGTTCATTTTAGCTGTTCTGGCACAAACCCTTTCTGGCTTTAACACATGTGAAAAATCCAATATTTGGCTGGTGTTATTCCATTTGAATTCTTTGGGTATAAACCACAAGCAAGACTGATCACATTGGTGTTAATGCAAACCCAGAAGCAGGCGTGAGAGGGAAAAAACTGTTTGGAGTTACAAACTTGTTGACGATAATGGACAACATCGTCACGTCCTGGGTTTGATTGACCCGTCATCTGATCAGGACTCTGCTGAAACGAGGCTGCAGGAGATCCGGAGGTGATTATCAGCAGTAACACTGTGGCTGAGCTCTCTAAATGTTATTCAGTGTCTCAGAAAGCCTTGCTAAAGGCCTGGGATCCCTCTGATGAGTCACTGAAGATTCGTCCTCCTCTGTGGACATTTTGTGTACGTCCTCTCCTGGTCCTCTGCTCGTGTGCTTTTCTGCCCTTGACACACTCTCTCTGGCCTCATCTGAGTGATTGAATCTTTCTCTGACGAAGACCTCAACCAGGAGTCAATAAGAGTCAGGCTTAGTGTCTTTATTATGCTGGAGCAAAGAAGAGATTCATCAAAGTTTTAAGATCTCTTTTAGTTGTGACCCCGAGCAATGTTTCTGTTTTGTGTCTTGTTCTTATCTGTCAGGGTGGAGTTGGTTTTTCCACTTCCTTCTGCAAACTACTTGATTTTTTCTCTCTCTCTCTCTTTAGGTTGAAAATGTGGAGATTGGCATGTGATGAATAATTTGAAATTGCAAGGTTGAAATAAAAAAAAGGTAAATATTGTTTTAAAATATTCCACTGTAGTCATAAAAGCAATTGGGGCTTTTTTTTTAAAAAAAAAAAAAACAAAACAAACGTATTTAAACAAAATACGTCATTGAACTAAAACGAGTGCCTTAATTTTTGGTCCACTAGATGGCAGCACACATCATGAATCCCCCTTTGGTCCGATCGAAGTATCTGCTGAAGAAGTCAGGCACCTTCTCTTTGCGTTTAGAGCAGCAGTCGTATATCAGAGTCTGGCAAACAAAGCTGCCTTCTGTGTTGCTAGCGTGGAGCTTTTTTGGCTGCACGATTACTTATTTGGGAAACTCATCGGTTCCGACAGAAAAAAGCCAGAGAAGACGAGAAGAAGAGTGAGATTAAAGAGTTTGGTCCCTCTTCGGAGTCCATCCTCTCAGCCTGATTTAAAGAAGATTTTTGTCTTGATCTCCGGGGAACCATGAGCTTCCTTTTGTGAGTTATAAATACTTGGTGAAGTCATTTTTTTTCTTTTTTGCCTTCATGATTTGGGTTTCAGCTGTAGAGAACAGTAGCTGATATTTCACTGCGGGAAGCCAGCTAGCGATAAAATAAACAAAGGATTAGTCTACTTCCTGGACTTGCCTTTTTCATCATGAGTGTTATTTGCGTGTGTTCTTCTTGTTCTCTGTTTAAAAACCCTCACGTTCTCGTTTAGTTGAACCACAGTATGAACAATTACTATTGTATTCCAAAAAGACTTATAGTTAATGTAAATTGAGCTTTTCCTTTAAAATCTATTCGTCGTGTGGCCTGGATATTTGCTGGTGCTCACTGCTAACAAGTGCTAACATTAGCTTCAGTGAACACAGTTCGGCGTCGTTTGGACTCTAAGGCTGTATCCTTGAGTAAGGAATGTGTTTCTGTGTCGTCTGTAAACTACAAACTGTTTAATAACCGTGTGTTAAATTGAAATGCGAAGAAAAACAAGCGGGGAAAAGATGCTAGTTAGGATGGCAGGACTTGTATATTATTGAAATCATTAAGCTGAAATGGTAACCAAAATAACAAAATTACATTTTTTTTAAATGTAAAACTGCATTGTAATATCTCGCTCCCTCTACAATTTAAACTTTTTTGTTTTTGATTTTTTTTTTTTTTGTTGATTTTTTTTAAATGAGCATTTCTAACCAAAGTTCTACTGAAATGGAATTTTAATTGAAATAGATTTGCTGCATTTAAAATCCATCCATACTACGACCTGAGTTACAAGTCAGCATTTGAATTACGAATAATGTACATATTTTTTAGAAGCATTCTGTGTTTCAGCGAAAATTAACCTCTTACTCTACTGGATGTATTAGTTTGTACGGCATTGATATCGACAACAAAAAGTTGTTGATATAAAAGGCAGTGAATTGGCGAAGAGCTCCCAAACTAAAGATCTCAGTTTTGTTTAAAATGAGGTTTTCCTTCATGAAAATCTTTTCCTTTAATAAATATTCGCTCTGTTTGCACCAGCTTTGGTTGTGCTTTCACTTCAAGAGGGTGTGTGCAGTGTGAAGATGTCGGCTCATTAAGTGTTGGAACATGTTGACAGTCAATTTCTGTCTATTGCATTGTATAAATAAATATTTCATTTGGCTTGCACTTTAAAATGAGTAAAAATGTCTGTTTAAAAAAAAATTCATTGCACTGAATGCTCTGTTCTGCACAGGGAAGCTGGCAGTAAAATGAGCTTGCAGTGAAAACACCAAAATAAAAATAAAAAATAAAAAAATCAAATGTAGGTTTTTGCGGTACGCTTAAATTCAAGACACTTTTACGTCTTCGCTTTTATTTCTGCCTGGAGCTCACAGTCCTGCTCAAACATTGCTTGATGTGGATGTAAGAGGTAATCGCTTCACTATCTAGCTTAATGATTCCTTCGAATCGGGATAGAAAGAGCACAGCTCCTTACATGACACAGCCTCTTTATTTTCTCGTCGTCGTTGCGAAATCGCTTCATAAATGGCAGCTTTGGGTGCTTATTTTATTCATCTACGTTAATTCTCTTGATGATTTCTTCTTCTCTTTTTTTTTTTTCCATTCAAAAAATCAGATGCAGGATGGCATTCAGCCGTCACGGATTTGCCATAGCTGACGTTTTACTTAGCCGCCGGAGCTGTTTCTGTGCGTTTCTGCTTTGATGCCTGAAAAATTCTTGTTTAATGGAGCAGTGCGAGATCCTCAATGCAGCCTCATTAAACACAGAGAGATGTACTGTTCTGTCCCGCTGTTCTCGCATCTGTGGCTCCTTTGTCAGTAATAATTGAAAAAAAACAAAAAACAAACCCTGACTTGATTTTTAAAAGTTTATTTTATCCTTTTTCATGTAAGCAAACTTTCTCTCTGCGAATTCAAGTGATTTATCTCTCTGTTTGTTGCCGTCGTTCCACAGTGGAAACCGTTCGTCCAAAACTTTCAAGCCCAAGAAGAATATCCCGGAGGGTTCTCATCAGTATGAGCTGTTGAAACACGCCGAGGCGACGCTGGGGAGTGGAAACCTGCGTATGGCGGTCATGTTGCCCGAGGGGGAAGACTTAAATGAGTGGGTCGCAGTCAACAGTGAGTCCTGCCTTTATTTATTTATCTTTTTTTTTCTTCAGTCAAATTCTTTATTTCAGCACCTCCTCTTCTTTCTTTTTTATTTAAAAATAACTTCTCATTCCTCAAATGTCAGTTTGTCCAGGTCATGGATCAGGTGAGGGTGAACTTTCACGGCGTGAGCTCTTGGCTTTCCCTCTAAAGACCGCTCGCTTTCATGCCAGGAAGACCGCTGCGAATGCTAAATAGATTTTATTGAGCCGTTCGTTAAGGGCCCTGTTTGCTTTCCGCTAAGGAACGGCGAATGGCTCCGCTTAAAGATAAATTCCTCCCACGATCCAGTTCTTGTAAAGTTTAATTTGTTCACCAGGGTCAACATGCAGCCAAGTGGTTACGAACCAAGAATTTTGCGCCAGGTTTGCAGCAGCGCTTTCCACATAGTGAGGGTTTTCATTACAGTGGAAGATTTTTTTATTTCTTTCTTAGTCTGTTGCACAAGCTGCCCTGACTTTCACAATAAAGGGAAGTTGGGAGAAAAACAGCTGTAAGCAGTCACTTCTCTCGCCATCAGGGCTCGCTGACTTTTCACATGATTGCTGCTCATCGGAAGCTGCAGAAACACGGTGTGACATGGCTTAAAAATAAAACCAGTTGTTGTTTTTTTCCATACCAGATCCAACTTTAATCTTATTTTTTTCTAATTTTCAGAAAAAAGGCAAATGACTGAAAATAAATTTTAAAAGTTGCTTGTATTTCAGTCACAAAATAAAAGTTTCATGATGAAGTATTAGGGCCAGGCTGCGAGAATTTTTGTTTGATTGCGAGAATGTCGTAATGCTAGCAGAATAAAGAAGCGATTTTACCAGAATTGTCTTAAAATTTAAAAAAAAAAAAAAAATTGTTTTAATGACAAAAAGAAAAAATCTTGAATAACTCGTCTTTTTTAATCTTTGGTGTAGGAGTTCTCATAAAATCACCAAATATTCTGGTAATAACAAGACTTCATTATCAAATTACTTAATTCTCAGATTACTACATCTGTATTGTTTTAACATCGTGACTTTATTTTTGTTTTTTTTAAAAAGTCGTAGAATGACTTGGTCAGAGAGTTGACCCTGTTTCAAAGTCCAAATAAATAGAAACTGTGAAAAAAAACTGCTTGTCAAACAAGATGGTGGCCTTGCATCAGTCATTCTTAACATGTTGTAAACAAAAGAGGTTTATTGCTCAGCGGTACAACGAGCTCCCCACGAGAAAATCCACACTTAATTCATACACTAAAGTCCCATAGTCTCTCTGCAGAGGTGTCATTTTATCTCCGTGTCGACGTGTCGTAACAAAATGGACGGTTGAGTCTGAAGCTTTGAGTTATTGTTGTCCTGAATGCAGCGTTCTTATCTTGGGATAAAGTGATGAAATAAAATGTTCCTTTTGGGAAATGCGAGTCCAAAAACGAGCCTCGATTCAGCGGCAGCATTTCTTTCTGTAAGGAAGTTACGGGTAGCCATCATTTGGGTCCATGTATCTTTAAATATGCTGTAAGAACTGGTTGTCATGGTGACCTGACAGGCAGCACTTTTGGCAAAGCACGAAAGAACCTGATGGCGACTTTCAAATTAGTCTTTTGAGCATTTATTGCTACCATTGTTTATAATGCAGGAAAGTGACTGTGAGCTAATGCTAATGCTAGCAGCAGCAGATCCAATATGGTGGCTCGTTTAAAGGGACAGTCCAGTGGGAGCTCATTTGAGAAAAAGATTCTGAGGATGGGAAACTATTTATTCCCCATCCTGCTGTTCTTCCTTCCTGCTTTTCTTTTCTTCCACCCTTCATTCTATTCTTTCTCCCTTGTGGTATTTCTTCTTTCCTTCCCTCCACCCTCTCTTTCTTCTGTTTTATATCCCTTTATGCCTCTTGTCCTTTTTCCTGTCTTGTCTCAAACTTGGTGCCTTGTTTTTATTCCTTACCTTTATCTATCCTTTCTTCCTCCGAGTGTCCTTTATTCTTTTATTATCTATCCTCCTTTCTTTCATGTTGCTTCATTCCTTGGATCCTTTCATCTTTCATTTTTTAAATCCTTTCTTCCGCATTTCCTTGCAGTTTCTGGTTTCTCCAAGTATTTCGAACTTGCCCTCTGCAGAAAAATATCATCATGGAAATAAGAACGTGCTGTTTTACCGCAAAACCTTTAAAATAACTTTATTCTGGAAATGCAATGTGGGCTTTCTGCCTGGCGAGTGAAATGCGGGGAGACTTGATTTTCGTCTGTTAATCCCGGCATCAGCAAAATAATCATTTGCTTTTTTTGTTGTTTTTTTTTTCTCAGCGGTGGATTTCTTCAACCAGATCAACATGCTGTACGGCACCATCACAGACTTCTGCACAGAAGAAAGCTGTCCAGTCATGTCTGCCGGTCCTAAGTAAGAGCACCTTAGCATCCACTTATTAGTTATAATTAGAGTATTGCATTGTTTTTCATGTATCAGCTGAACAACAAACGGTACATAAGCAGAAGTTTCTGAAACATCCAATGCGTTCAATTACTTTATTAATAACCTCTTATTGTAGAGATGTGTTTCTTCCTCGTTAGTGGTGGCTCACCAGGCATTTTATGCCAGTGACTATTTTAGATTAGCCTCTTCAAGGTCTACTGAGAATGACATCTGGTGACTAGACTGGAAAACCTTATCTGGCCTTCTAGGTGTTATATTTATAGTTTATTCACTCACACACTCACACACAAAAAAAAGCCAAAACAAAACTTGTATCTGTTCTCTGCAGGTACGAGTACCACTGGGCCGACGGAACCAACATCAAGAAGCCCATTAAATGCTCAGCCCCCAAGTATATCGATTACCTCATGACGTGGGTGCAGGACCAGCTGGATGATGAGACGCTTTTCCCTTCAAAGATCGGTGAGGTTTCTTTCCAGCTCAGTGGAAAGGTGCTTTTCACCCGTCTTCTAAGTGTAGAAGCTGCTTTTGATTATTTTTGTTTTCTTTAGCAGCTATACAAATACTCTTAAGCTACATCTAATACAAATGGAAATCCTGGATCTATGAAGCAGAGACTTGGCCCCGACTTCTTGCTTTAATATTTACATACAGTCCACAGTGCACTGATCTTTTTTACACGTATAATTAGCGGCAGCCTACCTCTTTAGCAGAGGTAGACTTCATGCTTGTACATGTCGCTCAAGCATGATTCATGTTCTGTAATTTGTGGTTGAAGCACACACAGTCATGTGTCAGCCTCTATGCCAGCTGAGGCTTGCGTTGTTAAGCGTCGAGCGTTATTTCTGTAGATGCCAGCCGGCATAAGTGGATGTCAGAAGTGTACATCTCAGGAGAAGAGCTCGATGTGCCTTCCCGGAGGCAGCAGATTAGCCTTCTTTCTCCATAATCTTTAGATTTCCATACTGAGAGCCAAGCAACACGGTGCAACAGATAATTGAATAATTCAGCAAAATCTCTTGCGTTTGGATACAAGAACCCAATTTGCAATAGCTGTTCACAGAAAATTGCTTTTTTTTGAAGAAGGAAAAAAAGTTAGCCGACTGTCTCTCTGTCTGTGTCACTTCATCTTCATCTCCTTCCAGTTCATGGCTGGTATAAAACTCGCAAACAGCAAAGTTAGTTCAGCTCTGTTGCCTGATTTTGGTACATGTTATAATTATAAAATTGTATGACCAGCATGAGCAAAGTTGAAAACGTATGATGTGACAAAGTTCAATCCAAGTCATGAAAATGACAAAAATGACAAAACCAACAAGCCGACGATATAAAAAACATAAAACCCAACAGGTGAGCATAATAATTTTCATGCTCCTATCCACACTTGAATGATTTTTAGAATAAGAAGCAGCTCTAAATTTGTTGTTTCTTTTTAAAGCTGTCATATTAGAGCCTTTTGAAGTTTTAACGTTTACGGTTCTTAACAAATAAGTACTGCGGTCCCTTTTCTTTTTTGTGGGTTTGATAAATAATTGATCTGCAGAGACTCTGTTTTCCTACAGCAGACTTCTGAGCTTTATAGTGGGGAGTAGCAGAGGTCTGTTTGAACATGAAGAAATGTTCCAACCCGGAGATGAATGCTTAACATGTTGGTGCCATGAGGGGCTTGTGTGTTGCTGTCATGATTGTTCTCGCTTTCCTCCAATCGTGCCGTGACCTGCCAACGAACACTTTTGCAATCCAGGTGAACACGCTGTCCCAATCTTGTTCGTTCTTGCTTTTCGTCTGCACGAAAAGAAAGCAGGACACATGGACAGCATGGCACATTAAGTTAACATTTTAGTTAACGTTTCCCAGACTGTAAATTGTCTCTATTGGCGACTGGTTTTTGTGCAGGGAAAAGGTCCAGGATGTGTGTGGTCTGCAGGGATTTTTACTTACCCTCTTCCTGATTCTAACCCTCAACAAGTCTTGGCTGGACTACATTTTCAAAGCACTATATTTCATCATTTAATAGCTTTTCTGCTATTTATTCACCTAATTGTTCTATCTTCTTCTTCTACTTTTTTTTCAAGGCGTTCCCTTTAAGCGCAACTTCATGTCCGTGGCAAAGACCATCCTGAAGCGGCTGTTCAGGGTTTACGCCCACATCTACCACCAGCACTTTGACTCTGTCATGCAGCTGCAGGAGGAGGCCCACCTCAACACTTCTTTCAAACACTTCATCTTTTTTGTACAGGTGAAAACTCTCAGACATTTGAAGAATAGTATCAATATCTGCACACAGGTATTAAAAACCTCCCTCCTCTTTTTCTTTCTCCTCTCAGGAGTTCAACCTCATTGACAGAAAAGAGCTGGCCCCCCTACAGGAGCTGATTGAGAAACTCACCACTAAGGATAGATAAACAGCAATGCAGACATGTATTTTATCGTTCTAGTTTTTTGCACAGATACCCACCCCCTCCTCTGGCTGTATGTATGCAGTATGTACTACATGGATTTCCATTTGGGGAAATGCTTTTAATATTGCTAGGAAGATGGATGGGTTTTTGATAGGTTTAAGGCACCAGGACTAATGTTTTTTTTTTATTTTTTTTTTTTTATTATTATTATTATTATTATCAGGGATTATAGACTTGATTAAGAGAGAGAGAAAAAAACCATTTAGGTGTATGGAAGAGAATCCCTTGTATCCACACATGATGATGATGATGATTTAGAATTCTAAAGACATATTGTATGTTCATGAATTTTCATCTCTCTGATCAGCCAGTGCGCTCACAGGTGAGAATAGCGGTGAAATTGGAAGCCAGCTTTAAGTCTTGGTTAGTAGTTTTCCCTCTTTTGTCTCGTTCTCCGTTCGAAGGTCAGACTTTAGTTGACTGCTGTAGTTGCCATCAGTACAGAAGAACCCTAAGTGCCTAGCATGGCTCGTCGTCGCCCTATATCAGCAACGAGAACTGTCCGAAGATTAAGGCCATATTTGATCGACATATTTCAAGTTTTCAACCTACCTCCCTTTAGACCTAAACAGCCCTGAATTTTCCTATTTGTTACTTTAATCTTTACCGTTTATTGCATGGATTTTTTTTTTTCTTCTGTAAACTCCCAAATTTGCTCCTTTTATTTTTAATTTTTGCAAGTCTTCTTGTGCTCTGAGAGGGAGGTGATAAATGAATGTGTCAAAGGTTATAGAAGTGAGGCTAGAGTTTTTTTTTTTAAATTATTATTATTATTTTAGAGCAGGGGCTAAAATTAAGAATAATAATAATAAGCTCTTAGGTTTGTCCCTGTGTGCTAGTTTCCTCCTTTAAACCCTCAAACCTTTCGAGTAGAAACATTTAGCGAGGGATCGGAAACCTTCACCTGTACATACATACCTGCAGATAGATACAGATACATATTTAACCTCCACTGTTTGAGAACTTATAAGCATTTTTGAGTCGGATAACGCTACATACCTTGGTATCTGGATAGCCATGAAGCACTTTGAACAAGTTTTCAAACCACTCTTGCCTGAATGTTTTTCCTCTGCATATGTCGAACGTTGTGAGAAGACGGTGTCATGTGACTGATCGTATGCAGTAGCTCTCATATGCACGTGTGATTTCAGGTTTTTCGAGGGCTGAAAGTGTGAGACCATGATGGATAACTGTACAAACTTTCCCCTACCTTTTACCGCATCAAAATTGTACAATTTAAAAGCTATGCTAACAAATCCGTTTTGAGAGGAAATCGGAAAAAAAAAAAGTTTGAAAAGTTTCTACACCCTTGAACGAACCTGAACTGTATCATAGTTTTGCATGAGATCCCTTTGTTAATCTACAAACTACAACTTCAAATTTAAATGCTGAAATTTAAATGTAGATTGAAATATTCTTTTTAAAGTTGTGCAAGTGACTACTTCGTTACATTAAAGGTGGAAAACGTTGGAAATGTGCTCAAACTCTTAAAATCCTGAAATTTTAACAGCTGAGTTTTGAGAGCTACTGCATCTTTTTCCTCATATTTTTCCAAATGAATGTTAAATGGATCAGTTTCCTCCGAGGTTAGCTGTAAGGCACAACTAATGATTTCTTCTACTTATGTGATTTTTCTTTCTTTCTTTCCTTCTTTTTGTTACTGTGCTTTAAAAAGTTGAAGCATGCTCCCATCTCCTAATGTAAAAGTTTAGTTGCTATGCAATGACTGAAACACTAAACGGATCACCACTTGGCTCTTTCGTTCTCTAAATCTTACCAATCGTAATGGTTCTTAAATTTGTCTGGGACAGAAACGAAAACCTCGTCGGTTTTAGCTCAAAAACAGTGATGCTCTGACGTTTTCTCACGGAATCTGTCGAAAGCAAAATTGATGCACATGTGTAAATACTACGGACTGACTGATTATTTTTTCTTTTTTTTTTTTTGAAGTGAGCATGGAGTAGTGGCTTTCTCTTAAATGAATATATTGAGTCTTTTTAGAGGCTGCTTCGTCTCCTTTATCCAATTATTGAAAACTCCTGTTTTGCATATTTAATGTTTGTTTCACTTTCTTATCTAATTATTATTATTAATATTATTATGAATGTTACTGATCAGCAGATACTCTGAAGTGTAATAGAATATGAGATGCCCACAACGAAGCCTCCAGCCTCCAGTTGATCCTCTTTGCTTTATTGATTGATGAGATGTTTGTAAATAATGGCTTGATATGGATTTTCAGTGCTACTGAGTTGGTTTATTCTGTTTACAAGGCAAATAAAGGTGGTCTTGACTCGCTGAATCCCCTGTTTTTACCTGTTTTCAATTTCCCCCGCGTTTTGCGCGTCAGCATGTAAAATATATCGAAGAATTTCTGCACATTTTTTTTTTTTTTATTTGTTTTTATTTTGGGTGAGTTTTCTCCTAAACGCTTCAGTCATACAGAGGCGGAAGTGGGCGGTCCCTGGGGGAGAACGCTTCCGGTCGGGCGGAGTAACACTGCTTCCGGACTTATTCCGCCAAATTTAAACGAGACTCCTCGCCAGCTGCAGCTGTTCGCCCCGTTATCCCTGATTAATTGAGCTGCTTTTCGGCGCATTCATCAGATCTGTGGAGATGCCCGCCATCCCGAAGAGGCCTTGCCCCGACCCGATGAATGACTCCATGGAGAAGAGGATAACGCGCATTTCCATCGAGGGAAACATTGGTGAGTAAACAGTCTGAGAGAAATAGGTTTTTTATCAAAGTTTTAAAGATGTTTAAACGTATACGGAGTCACGTTTCAGTCACAGAGCACGCGCTTCTCATTGTGCGCAGTGTTGCACTACTTTTCGCTCGTGCATTTAATTTGCCGCCAATTTCAGTCATACCTTTCCGCCTTTTTCTCTACAACTTACTTGAAAGTTATTATTTCTGTTTTTACTGCTGCTGTTAAGCTTGTAGTTCGTATTGCACTGTGTGGCTGACGTCCAGCCGGTGTGTTTTTTTGTGCGCAGCGGTTGGGAAGTCGACTTTTGTGCGCCTTTTGGAGCAGGAGAGCGCCGACTGGGAGGTAGTACCAGAACCGATCGCTAGATGGTGCAATGTCCAAACAACAAGCAGCGACTTTGAGGTATTTCCAACACTGCAGCTTAATGAGCTAAAAAGAGACCGCAATCAAGAAACAAAAACATAGAAAGCCAGTTTAATGTGGACTTCTGAGAATCATATCTGTAATTCGAGGCTCCTTCAGGCCGCCATTTGTCCATGTCTGGATCACTGGGAGAGTCTTCATCTGTATTTAGAGTGCAGCTGCCATGCGTCCACATATCCACAGTTGACATGACACACCCAGGGGAACAGGTGCTTTCACGACAGTTAAGCATGTCATCGTCACAGACATGCACACCTGTAGCTTCAGCCTTGTTTTGTTGAACATGCACACACATTAGTCTGCCAGGCATAAACATGATACCAGAGATGTTGCAAGTGATTAATCTCTGTACTTGTAAGCAGAAGGCAAGTGAGCTATGTAGTTAAAAAGAAGAAGCCGGGTTGGTTTGCGAGGTCAGAATCAGCTTCAGGTTTTGAAGTTGGGTAAAAGAATAAATGACAGAAAAAGTTACATAGATTGTTTTTTGTGTACTTTGTGCACTCTGACATTGGTTGCGGGAATTGATGTCACTGAGCCAACAATCCCATGTTTCAGACCATTGCACTAGGTCCTGCTGCCACATCTACAGTAAACAGCCGCTTGCCTAATAAGACGTCCTCTAGTGGCAGGTTGAAACAAATCTATGTTTTCATGTCTAATGAAAGACTTTCTTTTTTTCCACTTGGACATAATTTGGATAAAAGAAGGGCTAAGAGATGTTCTTTAATGTAACTTACATTTTCCTCATCTGTTGGAGTAAAAAATAATCGAGATGCAGGATTTGTTCTGGTTCTTTGTCTTTAAATTCTGTTTTAATTTAAACTCATAAAGCCTTGAATGTAGATTTTCCACTGTCTGTTTTCAACTTTTAATCTCAAGTGTGTATGTACCAAACCCTTTATCATAGAAAAGTGTTTTTCCCCTCAAATAACTAAATCCTAACAGTAATTACAATGACTTTTTAAAATCAGGGGATTGACGATCAGATCAAATCTAGATTGTCTAAATGTAGAGGCAATAAGCTGACCCGGAAGAGCTGAAATGTATATTTACCTGACTGATGTTGAAACATTCTTTAATTTTTGCTCCTTTCTTCAGTAGCCTTGGTTATGTCAGGGTACATTTAATATTTAACGATGATAAATGTTTACGGTCAGTACTTTCTGTCCAAAGCTTGAGGTGGATTTGATGCGTTTTGAGCCGATTGAGGGGAAACCGTCTCACACAGTCTTGACCTTGTTGTCGTTAGGAGCTGACCACGTCTCAGAGGAGCGGTGGCAACGTGTTGAAGATGATGTACGAGAAGCCCGAGAGGTGGGCTTATACCTTCCAGAGCTACGCCTGCATCAGCCGAGTGCGTGCCCAGATCAAATCTGCAAACGGGAAGCTCCGCGAGGCTGAGAATCCTGTGTTGTTCTACGAGAGATCCATTTACAGCGACAGGTATCGGGGCGCACACATCCAAAAAAAACCCAGTTTTTTCTTGTTATCAGTCATGTCATTGCCAAGTCTGCAACATTGCTTCTGCTTCAGCTCTTAACTTTACTTTATGGAATGTTCTGTTTTATCTGAGGGGAATGTTTCACATCTTAGTAATGTAGGCCTTCCTGTCTCCTGTACACCTTTTGCCGCAGGTACATCTTTGCAGGCAACCTTTATGAGAATGAATGCATGAATGAGACTGAATGGTCCATCTACCAGGACTTGCATGGCTGGCTTCACAACCAGTTTGGCAAGCACATTGAGCTAGATGGTATCATTTACCTCAGAGCTTCACCTGAGGTACTCTTTCACTCACTGATTGCTCTTCTTTATGTCAAAATAGACATTTTGTAATGGAGTAGAGCCGGTCTACACAAATAAGATCATTTTCTCCCGTTTACGTCACAGAAATGCTTGGCGCGATTACACACGAGGGGAAGAGAGGAGGAGCAGGAAATCCCTCTGGAATACCTGGAGAAGCTCCACTACAAGCATGAGAGCTGGCTGCAGAATAAGACCATGAAGTGAGTCACATGCACATGCATGCACCTGAACTGGTCTGCTTTGGTCATTCATTGGAAAACAGATGGGTGTATAGAACTGGAAAGGGCTAGCTAACATCACATCCTCATTGTTGGCATACTATTTAAAGGGTGAGCTAGAATTGAAAGTTTTTAACAACTCCATAACCATGTTTGTGACACGGAACAAAATAGCAAAAGGTACCAGAAAAAGGCTCACTTTCTAAAGAGATGTCGAGTCAAGAGGACAATGCAACAGGCCAAATGGATGGAATTTTGTTGTTTTTCGGGGCAATCGTCGATATGAAAATTTGGGCCAATATGAATACTGCTGTTATGGCTGTAACCAAAATTTACCCATATTGTTTTTCCCAATGTAAAAGCGATTACATTCCTTCTGTTAACACCCCCATACCCAACTCTGGAACAAAAACTACAAAGATAGAAATATAAACTTTTAATATTGGCCACTGTTTTACTTGACGGACTTATTTTAAAACATTTTTTATTAAAATCAATCGATGTTGATGCTAATCTGTTTTCCTTCCATCATTTCTTATTTTCCTTAGATTTGGGTAAGTGGGAGAAAAAAGAAAATCTAAGACGGTTTAACAAATAGTTATTCAAACATGATGTTTGACAGTAGTTAAATATGCATTACAGATGGGAGCGCTTATAATTTAATGGTAAACTGGTGATCTATGAAATGACATTGTGTTTATCTGTTTATTCACAGGTGTTTTTAATGTGGATGTTTTTAACTGAGCATCATAAACACTTGACAATGATGGGCATATATTTTAATAAGCATGTTTAAATACATATTGATTGATTAGAATTTTTACTTTTTCCTTTGCAAAGTCATAGCTTTTTGTTTAAAATGTTAAAACTATGACAGGTCGTGATTCTAACAATACTGCACTTACAGTAGATGTATAATGCTCAAAAATAAGACTAATGAGCACAGTTTTTACACTGTGGAAAGGTATGAATTTGGTTTCTCTGTCTTATAAGTCTAATTTATGTTTGTGTGAAGAGGAGAAACAATGTGTTCTTTGTTTTGCCACATCACAACTTGATTTTTGCTATTATATATATCTGGGGATGCATGTGTATGTGGTTTTTTGTTTTTTTTTTAGGCAAGTTTAGATTCTGTTCTTAAGCTGCTTCAAAACATTTTGGACTCAAATGTTATTTAAAAACTGACCACATTTGGACTTGGAAAAGCATGAGTTTCTGTTTAAAGTGGTTTTGAATGCAGAGATTTAAATTGTTAAACATCACTAACTACATGGTGTGTGCCCACAGCATGGATTTTGAGTACCTCAGCAACGTTCCCGTTCTGACCTTGGATGTGAACGACGATTTTAAGCAAAACGATTCTAAGAGTGCCGACATGATTGAGAAGGTGAGTAGAGGTTCTTAAGCAATGCAGGAAGTCTTTATACAAAAGGGAACAAAATGTAAAAAAAATCACATCACAAGACATTGACTTCCTGTTCAAAAACAGGAAGTCAGTGAGGCCCAAAATCCTGATTGGTGCACCTCCAGTTGTATTCTGGTGATTCTGCACTTTTGAGGACAATAGTAGTAGTTACTACTTTTTGAAACATTTGTTCCCTTTTGTGGCACAGACTTTAAACGAGCTCTGCAGAGTCGTTTAAAGTTGAGAAGGAAACTCACAACAGTGTTTCACACAGCTAAAAAAGATGCTTATTGGGCACTTTTCTGTTGATTGTAAACAAGAACACGTTGCGGTTTAACCTCAAATCAAAAACTGCTTATTGAGCCGAAAGCTGGACGCTGGGGCTTCCCATCAAATGTACATTGATTTGGTATTTTTTGGTGACCCTCGACATCTTTTGTGATTTTTTTTTTTATTATTTATTTATTTTTTCTCTCTTAGGTGAAGGAGTTCTTGAGCACATTGTGACGGCCAAAGGGAACAACATCCTGGAATATTGGGAGGAGTGATAAATTATCACTTGTCATTCATTTGGTGCTTTTAATAACAGAAAATGTGTACTTTTTAATATAATTTAGCTGTTTTTTGTTTTTTTTTACTCATGTATTTTATAAATTGAAATGATTGCATAGCTTGTCAACATTTAACAAAGGCTAATGCATGTGTATGTGTGCTTATCTGCACAGGTTGCTTTAATATTCAGCATTTGTGTTGATGTTACAAATAAAATGTAAAGGTTTTTCTTTTTTTTTTTAATTTTAGAGAATACTCAAACTCAAAGCTATCTTTAAAAATAAAGTGTTTTTGATCAAGAGGTGATCATGTAGCTCTGATTAAAAATAACTGCAATGGATTCCAACTTCTCTTTTGTAAATAGCTTTATAATTTTGAATTTGTTGCTTTCTTAAAGGAAGTTTTAACTTTGTGTAGTTTCATGTGTAGAGCTAAAAGTCCAGTGGTTTTATTGGATATTTTATGAAACTTTCAAATCTATTTGTCATTATTTTGTATCTCTGTACCTTCAGGCTCTGCCAGTCTGGACAGGAAACCATAGTAAATAATAAATATAAAAACAAGATTTTGATTGCATGAATATAAACGTGATTATATTTGAACTTACTGAGATGCACCTGTATTTCTTCCAGAAGATGTCGCCAGTCCCCATTACAACCTATACGGTATTTTGGACATTGTCTGCCTTTACTTGGTTCTCCCAGCATGACGCAACAAAACCACCTGAATTAATAATAGCGTTGGGTTTCTTTAATTGTTTTTTTTTTTTTTTTTAACTTAAGGTGAAACCAGAAGCTTTTGACGTTTATAATTGTATTGAATTTAAAACCTCTTTTAAATAAATAGCTCTCTAAAAGTTTTGTCCCTGACTCGTCAAAGTTTCGTGTGCCGAAGTTGTTGTTTTTTTTTTTTCCCCCCCAAGTGCTTTCAGATTGTAGGGCAAGTTAATTTGGTAAACAATAGAGGAGCAGTTTGTCAAGTGGAGGCATCTGGAGCGCCACCCATGAGTAACTTTTCGTGACCTCCGCCCCCCACCCGCCTCCTCCCCCTCCAAACGCTGGCGTCACGCAGGAGGAGGGATGGCACGTTAAATATGGAAAACACACGCAGCTCGCAGAGACTCTCCACGCGCCTCCGACGCTCCGCTTTTCTTTTAAGACGTCGGCCCGGCGCGAGCCCAGCTAGATGAGGAGGGTTGTGCGTCCTCCTGTGCCGAGTTTGGTTTGCCGAGTCAAAGAGATCATCCCCGCCAGATAGCGCGCAACTCAACGCCTCCTTTGTTACTTTTTTTGTTGTTTTTTTTTTTTAGAGAGAGGGAGAAGGTGGGCGCTTCCAAATAACGCAACTGAGAAGAGACATCTGCCGCGTGCAAGGCTTGATTATCTTTGAGGAAGAAATTTGTCGCCATGAGTTCCGAAAAGAGCAAGTAAGTTCACTTGACTACTGCGTTTTTCGGCAAAAAGTACAACTTCAGCTGTAGAGTTGATTCGTCCCAGTCCATCTGCAAAGTGGAGCTGGACGTTCAGGACAGTTGTGGAGTAGAGCTGTGATTTATGCTCTGTATCATCTCGGTTCTGTCCGAGAACTGGAGCATTTAAACACCGAGTCAGTCACTGAAAAGGGCCGCAGATAAGCCACTGTTCCTGCACCGCTGTGCCTATGAACGCACGGTAATCCATTTTCCAAGAACCTGTCGCTCTCAATTAGAGAGAGAAAGACGGAGCAGGCCCAGCGGTGGATGGATCATCTGCTCAACATCTTCATGAATAAAGCTGCGCGTGCGCCTCACGGCGCAGGCGCGGTGGCGTTAGATTTGAAAACCACAATCCCGCCGCGGCGTGTTTGTTTTTAGTGTTCTCAAAACAACTGGAGAGTTAGAGAATGGGCTAGAGATAAAAACATTAAAACCTCATAGATGTAGCGCTGCTTCGACTACATCCTTTAAACGCATTGTTCATCTTTCACCTGCATAAGACTTGCTTTGTTGGAGCTTGTTTAAAGTTTCACAAGTTTAGCAGTGACAGGAATACTGAATGTGCCTGTAGGAAGTGGATGCAGAAACGTGCAATTGTGGGTAAAAGGTTTACATTCTGTGATGAACCTCTGTGAGTCTTCGATAAAAGACAAAACGTGTCAATTTGATTCGTCTCAGTGTAAGACAAAAAGTTGGCTGGATGATAATGTATATATTTTTTGAATATGTTAAATAGAAGCACAATAAGCAGCTACTAAAGACCCTTGAGCTCAATTTGAGCTTTTTTTAGTTCCAAATGACAATCAGGTTGTCATCAATTAAAATGAAAATGATATTTAGAAAAATACCTCGTCATAGTTGTTCCTTCTGTGGACAAAAAAATAATGACAAAAACCAATGAAGCTGTTTGTGTGCCTATCCGCACAGGTGTACATGTACTTTTCTCTAAAAAGTACATAACTTTGGGTTTTTAGTTTGAGTTGAAAAAAAATAGTAACAGAATAATGTATTATGGAACAAGTAGGCCAAGTACATTTGCATAACTGGGCCATCGGCATAGAGATGGAGTGATGCATCACTAGCCAAGCCCACAAAATTACTATAAAGTGTCAAAAATGTCAAAACAAAACAAAAAAAACCCTGCTTGAGACCAGAAAGATAAAACTCAGACAAATGTGCAATCTAAAACGAAAATATATAATTTCAAAGTTGTATTTTTCCATACTTTTTGTTTTTCAGAAAGAAGTCTGTACAATAGCCTTTTGAATCCTTTCATTTAAAAGTTTGATGGAAGCAGCCACCAGACTCGTGGAGAGATGAGTCGTCCCTGTATTGGTGATTCACAGTTGCTCGTTTTTTTTCAAGCACTTTAGGGAGGATGAAGAGTTTCAATGGGGTTTAGTTAGGTAATTCAGAGGGATCACCATTTAACCAAGGGAGTATTCATGGTAACATTCCAGTACCAGGAATTGTAACGGCTCGAGAGGAAGGATAAAACAAAAAAAAACCAAAAAACAACAACACTGTTATCACAGCATAAAGAAATATAGATGTCCCTCAGGAAACATGTTTGAAAAAAAGCACATTGAAGGAAAAACTGCTAAATCTGCTTTCTTATGTCAGGATTTATGACCTCACAAGAGACATAAAGCAAGTTGGTGTGAATAAAGTTCGGCAGAGGAAAAACATTTGCAGGTTTCCAAAATATATGGTGAAACATTTAAGTTCCAAGCAGTTCAATCTTGTGGGTTTTTGACCTACTGGCTTGGGATCACTATTAACAGTGATTCAAAAAAAAAAAAAAGGAACAAAAAAAAAAACAGCTGAACAGAAAAACTGATCATAATCTCCTACAGGTTAGAAACTATGTCTACAGTGAGTTGGGTTTGGTTTTGTTGAAAAGTCAGACTTGCTGCTTTAAAATTTGTGCAAGTCGATAAACAACTCTGTAGCAAATCAGACTTTATTATTATTGCTCTTATTCCTCAAGCACCTGAATTGCATCAGCTGTGCCATCTAACGCTATTACATTTCCTCCGAATATTTGCATGGTTGGGTTGAGTCCTCTTCAAAGTAAATACGCAGGGAAGAGTGAGTTATCTGTGTGGGGGCGTATACAAACAAGGCCTGATTTCTCACTCTCCTTTGTCTCCATTGGGTGACACGTGGTTTATAGTAAGGAAATGTTTTTGTCTTCCTTTGTCTTCCTCATTTTTCTTGCGTGTCAAGAAAACAAATGAGCTTCTTACTGTTAGGCGGAAACTTAAGTTATGTTCCTCGAAATTGCACATTAATTATTTCATTCCTTCTTTGCTGGAAATTGCGAAAACCAAGACACACCTGTCCAACAGGTCCTGATCTATTGTATGAAAGGCGCTTTAAATCACTTTTTTTTTTTTTTTCAGGAATTGTGTTAGAACTTCAGTCAATATTTTGTTGCATCCATTTTTCCTTTCAAGAAATTAGACATTAGTAAAATGGACTTTATAGATTAAGTTTCCCCTAAAATAGTCAAATCTTACACCAACTGTTATATATATATATTTTTTTTTTCTTTTTACTGTGACGTATTTGTGAATTTTTTTAACCAGCATGGCAAAGTGGTTCACTGGTCTAAGACCTGATAATGACTAAATTACATGCTATTAGCTTGTGTTGCTCATAGCTGTTAGCCTGTTGAGTGAGTGCAGAGAACTGGCAGATCCTTTCAGTTTTCCAACTTGCAGCTAGATTAAAACAGATGGGTTTTACTCTGTCTTGCCATTTCAGAAGTAAACAGAATGCGGTCAATGGTACTTCCTGGTTCACTGGTGTCAGCTTCAGTGTCCACTGAGGGGTTTGGTTTTGGCTATTTGCACTCGTTGCTCCTATTAAAGGATTCACCAGGGCTATTTGTACCACAGTTGTGAGGACTGTCTTTGTAATTATTCAAGTAACTTTTTCTGATTTTTCTTTTGTTTTTGTTGTGACAAGTGTCGGATGGGATTTCCCTTTGCTATTTTATAGGTAGCTACATTTTTCCTTAACCTATTGAAAGTTAATTTGTGCATAATGTGTGCTCTAAACAGGGTAAGCGTTATCTACAGAGAATTTGATGAGGTGTGTGAAAATTTACCACTTGGCATTAAAAAAAAAACAAAAAAAAAACAAAAAAACAAATCGGCTAGATATTCTTTGCTAACCCTGTCGAGGCATAACAAACTCAGCTGGCATCATATGACTGTTGAATAGATGTCAATTTGAGATTGCTTGGAGAAGCTAACTAAGGAATTTTACAACAAATTGAAACGTTTTATTTAACTTAACAAACTGTTAACACCGATTAATAATGGGCTCTTTGAAATGAGATCCTCCAGAGAATTTAGCCCCTTTAGCAAAGCGTAAACGTCACCTCTTCCTAATTCACCATTGTACATCTTGTTGCACTTGCTGCCCTCATGGTAAATCTAGCTGACTGCTGGGACGTCACTCTGTAAAGAGATGTAGTTGATCCCTGATCCCGATCCCTGATCCTGCCTCCTCATGCTCTGGCGGGTTTATCCAGCCTCACGAGGGCAACACGAAGCAAAGCAGAAACTTGACCACTGCACACAAAAGTAGCCAGGACAGGAAGTGAAAGAGGAGATCCAGATTTGCTCCCATAACAACGATGTGACGAAGAAGATGCTGTGGGGTCTTATCTTTCATGTGTTCCCATGCCTTGGCTTCGTGTTGCTTTTGCTGAGCAATGCTAAAAGAGCAGAATTCAGGTGTCTTTGTGTCGCTCAAGCTTGTTTCACACACCGGCCGCACACTTCCTCTGCTGCATCCTGGGTGTCCCTGCACCACCTCTGCTAGTTTTCCCTTTATTAAGCCCTCCCTGTCCCAGGCCACCATGTGAGGTGATTAATGCTGCTCCATGGCCAGCAGGAAACCTGAAACATGAGCTTCGTTTACTCTCCCTGTTCATTGAGTGGTTTCTTAGGGCCTTTTTCGTTGCACTATGTGACCTGTCTCCACGCACCTAGCTGCATTTTTGTACCTGCTGCAAAGGTGGAGCGAAGGAAAAAAAAGAAAATGCTGAGCCGTGTTCTCGGAACGCCCCCTTAGGCTCATTTCCCACACGTGTGGTGTGATTGTGCTGCAGTGAATGAAAGCAGCTGCACCCTTTGAGTTTCAGAAGTGTCTGAAGAGACGTAAACAAACTTGTTGCCGCTCCTCGTTCAGATGAGTAAGAAGTCTTACAATCAATTGTAATGTATTGGTAGCATAACCTCACACTGAAATAGTGGAAAAAATACAACCATTTAAGTTCAGTATATTTATTCATCCGGAAAGAAAACATCCAGTGCTATATGCTTCTTAGTAATTCATGACTTCCTCGTTCCTGGTGGTACAAATATGAAGTCAATTTCCTTTAGCCTCTGGGTACTCAGCTGGAAGATGCCACCTATATTTTGGTACCAGGGATAGTGAGCAGAGTGAGAACGGACGTCTTAGACATCAGCAGATTGTTCTTGAGAGGGAAGCTTTTATTTTCCAAAAGTTCAGCTAACTCCACTGAGGCTTCAATTGAAACTGTGTGGTTGGGTAAGATCGATGTAAAATTGAGCTGTTTGATAATAAACCCTCAAGGTGGTTTTGGTGGGAAAACTCCCCTATAGTGGTGCATGCGTAATGTAGTGGGCCTGCTTCTCTTCAAATGGCAATAAGGTCTTTGTTAAAGAACATGATGAAGCTCTGAAGAGGGTGCAGTTGTTCTAAGATTTGCGTCATACAGAGGGTATGGAGAGACGATTGCTTGTTTGTCTTTTAAACGACTGGATCTGATTTTAACCAATGACTTGGCAGTGATGTATGTGGTGCTCCAGCTCGATGAAGCTTACTGGAAAATGTAGAAACGTGGCCAACATGGACCGAATGGCTTCGTTCACATCCTCCACTCGGACAAATCGAGCTAAGTGGGAGAAATCCCAGATGGAGCACTGATAGGAGATGTGAACCATGCATAATTGCATAGGAAGGATACAACCAAGTTATTTAAAAGTCGACTTAAAAATGACAAAAACACTTTTTTGGCATTGAAATAACGAAGCTCCAAGTGCACTGAACCATAAAGGAAGACTGTGGTGGTTTGAGCAGCAGATATTAAGCTTTAAATGCAGTAGAGTATCATTGGCATCACAATGGAAGTGCAGTTCATTACTTTTCAACGCAGACTGTCGATATGCAAAAAGATTAAGAGAGGGCCAAGACCTGATCTCTGGTAACACCTTTGGTTTTTAATAAAGAAACTAGAGGAAATACCTTAAGCTTTCCTCTAGAGCGGTGCTTTAGATATATGTTCTCAGAGTGAAAAGTTGGTATGTTTTCGTGATTAAAAACATACTCAAAGGAGAAAGCCTTTGCAACACCAAGTCTATAGAACAATCTTTGGGCCTTTGTTAGTAGACCTAATCTCGCAGTGTGTAAAAACAAAAAAAATGTTTAGTGAACACAACAATCCACCGTAACATAACACAAAAAGATGCCAAACATGAAAAGCGCACAAACTGTGTCAGTGGGTCTTCCCAGGAACAAGATCTGCACAAAGGAAAACAGAGTGACATAATCGAGCCCTTGAAACGAGTGGCACTTTCAGTACAGTCTGTCCTGGAGGGGTAACGCAGGAGACGAGGTAGAAACTGGCAGCTAGAAGATAACGCCGAGCTTTTCCCCGTAACGTAGCGTTACGGAGCACAGCTGCTATTTACTCAGATATTGCTGACATCGTCGATGCTGAACTCACACTTCTCGTGACCTGTTTGATTTCGCGGCAGCGTCACACTCGCTATCGGCATTGTGCCTCTGTCATCTCACGTCCAGATATCATTATCCTCATGGGAAATTCAAACAAGCATGTCATGTAACTGAAGGAACACGCTGTATTCTTCCTGGCTTTGTTTATAGCAGTCAGCGCTGCCCCACTCTGATTAATTTGCAATCTGACTCCTCCTCAGCCTAAAACCCCCTCCAGCCTCCCCTTCAGGCAAGTTGCAGATGGGTTGATATCTTCGCTGACGCTCTCAATCGAGATCAGTTTTAAAGCGAAGCTCTCATTTAGATTCCCTTCACACTTAAGACGGTTTTAATGGAACAAACTGAGGCACAGGTGATGAAAAGTTTAGTCTGTGGCACCAAGTCAGAAATGCTTGTGGCAGACCAAAGCTACGATGTTTATAGAAAAGGTTGCTTGACTATTTTGCGTCATGTGGCCTAAAGCAGCTTTTTATAGCCTGGATGTGTGTACTTTTACTGGACCAGGAGGGAAGGGGGGTAGGGGGGGAACCAAATTTGCTTCCAAACTCACAGGAACATCTTTAAGCAGCAGCTTAATAAAAAGGAACAAAGTCTAGAACAGAGAAGAAAAGTCTCCTCAGACGCTGCATCCTTGTTTCATGCCCAACATGTGGCTTATAACTGTGATTGAAAAAAAATGACTCACAATGCATTTCGGAGTCTGGTTCTGACTTGTGCGCTGGCACGTTCAAGTGTGTCAGTTGCACTTGTGATGAATGGGAAAAAAAAAAACAACAAACTTTGTTAAATAAATTCATGGTTCATGCTGCAAAGTAGATTAATGAGCCTGGTATATACAGTAATATTGGAGGGAAAAAGTCAGATCCCAGTTTTGACTGAATCATTTTTCAGATTAGTTGTGGAAGCGAATCCAATGTTAGTGACTAACTAGTTGTGTTGTGTATTCCCTTTTATATCAGTGGTTGATAGTTTCACCAGAAATTAGAAGAAGATAGCATTCCTCCTATTTCATTTAAATCCCAGAAAAAATCAAATCAATTGATAAATGAGGTTTGATTAATTCTTTACACATTTTCAGACTCTGTGGCTGCAGACACAAAGGTGTTCGGAGAAAGGTTTCCAGTTAAAAACTGATCTCGAGCGCATGTTGAAGCATGCAGCCACCCTACTGCTAGTGAGGAGAGTGGAACTCCTTCCACTACGCATCCGAGGAGGGAAACCATATGTGTATATATTTCCACAATATAGACGGAGACACAGCGAACATGAGGCATAACATAATCTGGCACAGAGGACCAGAGCTACGATGTCATGATTTAGATCAAAGCGCTTTCATCTGTCAGGATGGCCCCGTCAAAGTCCAGGCCTAAACCCAGTTGGGAATCTTCAGTAGGGGAATTCACAGATGCCATCCATCCATTCTGCCTGGGCTTTAGTGATTTCCAAAACAGGACTTGCTAGAAGAGCAAAGCTGGAACAAAGACACACCCCAATCGACCTGCTGGTGGTTCTGAAAAGTACTGAGTCATGCACACTTGGCTAAACCTTCTAGATTTTTATTTGAAAAAAAGAAAAAAAAAAAGAAAAAGGGTCAATTAACTTTGTGTCTGGTTTGGCAGATCAAATCCCAATGAAATGAGTATTGTTCATGATGGCAACATGACTAAAAAGCGGAGAAAGTTAGAAAACTGCTCTTTTGGCAACACCTGCTTTTTGAAATTTGATTTAGCAGAATAAACTGTTTTTAAATAATGGCTGTGATTTACAGTGAAGAAAACCATTTCTAAAAACGTTTTCTTCTCTTTGGCATTTAATCACCAATGTTTTTCTTTTTTGTCTAGCAGAATGGAAGATGAAGCGGTGCTGGACAGAGGAGCATCTTTTGTCAAGCATATGTGCGATGAAGAGGAAGTGGAAGGTAGGCGGAGTGCTGCTTTCTGACCAATTGTCCCGCTGGTTCAGGTCTTAAAGTCCCGCTGTGCCCATACCGAGAAAAGCGTGTCATCTTCCCACAAGTATCGACCCAGAAACTTGCATCAATGGCGGCTCTAATTCTTCTAAGATGACATTTTGCGCACGACGGCCGTTCTAATCCTTCCATTGTCCGTCTACTAAAGCCACAGAAGAATCCAGAGTCACTCACATGTATTTACTGAGACATCCAACATGTTTACCCAACCTCCACTTAAAGGCCCACATAAAGAGAGAGGCACGTCGGCGTTCTTGGCGCTTTGTCCCTCTGTTTGTCTGCTTTTAGCCTCTCCGCATGGGAGTCAGGGTTGGGGTTTTTATCTCGTCTCAGGTGCGCGTCGGTTTCTGCCGTAATGCAGAACATGTAATTAAAATGTGCGAGACATGCTTCTGGAATGCAGAGATTGAATAGGACCAAAAAAAAAAAAAAAGAAAAAAAAGAAGCCAATAAAAACATGTATGTTTCACTCTGACTTAGTCAGCTGATCCCAGTATTTGTAAGAGTTTAACTCTCTTCTTCCCTCTAATTACTTCCTGGATGGGATAAATGATCATTTCCTGCATGAGCCTCAAATGTGGGGAGTAGTTGCTCTTGTGACTGATGGCAAACTTGAACTCCCTGCTGATATTATTGGCTTGTGCATTAAAGGGGTAGTTCATAGTTTTTCCAAATATAGTTCTGTTAGAAGATTACCAGCTAAACTCTTCCTTTCGGTATATAATTCTCCAGGTCTTTTTATTTCGTGTATATTCAGGCTAGCTGGTTCCAGAAGCTGAAGCTAACGGCTTGCCTTTGTGGGGATGAGACCACATGTTAGTTTTTTATATATTTTTAAACTGTCACCATCATGTTCCCAGGAAACGCAGTCTGGAGATAGCGTGCTTGCAATTACCTTTCTGCGTGAAACGGGTTGTAACAAATAGCATGCAGATGGTTTCCAGTGAGAATAACTTCCTGATAGAAAAAGGACAGTATGTAAAACTTCTTGTTCAGATTAAATATCACTTTATTTTTATAATAACAAGCTACCTTGACTTGAAACACTTTACATTAACTGATCTGAATACGTGTTTCACACAGGAAGATCACTGTCGGCGCACCGCTTGTTATCTCCATTTCCCATGTAAATGATCATTAGCTGCTCTGTAAATAACCATTAAAATTCACATGTGTTGATCATTTAAAGGGTCATCAAATAGTTCCCACATTAAGAGCAGTGATGTTTTTAAATTGGAGTTATCTTAAGACGGTAAAAGTCAGCTTTGAACTTTGCTCTTCTGGGCCAGCTGTTAGCTTTAGCCTCCAGGACCAACTAATTTGGACTGATGCTAAATGGAGTCACCGAGGGAGTAATCCGCAAGATTTTCAAATGTTTATTTCTTCACCTCAGACCATTTGCAAACATAGAAATATTTGTCTCTGTAAAAGATGCAGAAACATCCATAAATATCATGTTGCTTTACTGACATGAAACGAATTAATTTGGAGACTTAAACTCCTTCAAAATTTCGCTTATGGGTTGCTGCTAACTGGAAGAAAGAGACGAGAACATTTAACCTGCCTTACATGGACTTCCTGGTACTTTTGACATCGATTTTTAAAAAAATCAATCAAGTCATGAGACATGCTACAAGTTTACTAAAGACTCCTTAAAGCGACTGCAGAAGGATTACAAAAAAATGCATCTTTTGTTGATTACTTCTCAAAATTATGAGATCTTCTGCCAACTTGTATTAACAAAGTTAACATTATTAACATCAGATTAACGGCATTCCTTCTTACCCAAGTAGTAGTTATTTTTATTTAACAGTTAAAATATTTTCATTCTAATTTTGATCAGTGTTTGCATTGCTTTGTTTAATTTCATTGCCTATTTTACATCCTTGAATTTGGGCAATCAGATTTTCGCCCATTGCTATGTGAAGCCTTTTATTTATCAACACTTTCAACAAATCCACACTTTAAAAATTCTGAACTACACCTTTAAATCTATCCCCAAGATGAAGCTGTATCCCATACAGAGCCAGTTTACTTGGGTCTCCTTTGTTTTTGTTTTTTTCTCTCCTCGTCTATGAATATAACAGATTTTGATCTGTGCTCCTGGTGTGTTTCCGTTGTGCCGTCACAGGCCACCACACTGTGTACATCGGTGTGCACGTGCCCAAGAGCTACCACCGTAGGAGACGCCACAGACGCAAGTCGAACCACAAGGAGAAGCGGGAACGTGTCGAGCAGATTGTGGGAGCCTACAAGTCTGACGCAGAGAACGCGGACGACTCCTGCACGAGCATCCTGAAACCCCTCAGTGAGTACATCCCGAATTGACTGTCAGATCTGATTTAAAAAAAAAAAAAAAAAAGGTCCTACGTACTCCGACGCCTTCACTTTATAATCTACTCAGGAGGTTTTGGAAACATTTCAACATCTCACTGCAAATCGTTATCAAGTGTTTCTGCTGCTAGGGAAGCTGAACTAAGCCGATGGAGCATGGGAATAGGAGTGGGAAGACGGCACAGGCTAATCTTAAAATGACACCCGACTGGCCTAATGTGTGTAAAGTTAACACAAAGAGAGGTATTCCCTTACACCTCGGCGCTTAACCACTGCGCTATACTCTTTGGGGTTTTGTGGGAAAGGATTTTCAGCAGCTAAAACCCAAGTAGATGGAAGCAATTAGGTAGTTGGCCAGAAGCTGGAGAGGAAAGTCAGAGAATTACAGATTGAGAAACGACAACCCTCAGAAGTCAAGGACGATGTGAAATGTCCGCTATCATTACTTCTGCTGCTGAGAAAACACGCAAGATGTTTTGTCATGTTTAGATTCTTGGGAAAATGTTCCGATCTGCAGGATAATTTCCAATAGATATTATTTTTTTGGCCCAGTCTACTTCACATTGTTTAATCACAAACACCGACATTCACTGAGACAAGAGATTGCCTGCAAACCTTATTTGTTTTTTGGATTCCTGGATGAGTCAGAGTTTTGTTCTTGAAGTAATTTTTGAAGGTCGACACTCTTGGGGAGTTTTACATCTGTTTCAACAAATGGCTGCTTAAGGCCCTAGTGTCTTAGAAATACCTTTGTAACCCCTTTTCCAGACTAATGGGTGTCCATTGATTTATTTCTCGTCTTTATTTACATTTTTGTAGATGATGGGGATTTGGTGAGGCTCTTTTAGCCTACTTCGTGTTGTCAGTGAGGCGCTCTTCCTTGACTAATCACAATTGTCAGTGGCTAGGAAAATCAGACCAAAAGATGCGGTTAGTGACAATTACTTCATGATTTATTCATTTATTCAACTTTTTTTTTCTTAATAAATTAATTATTGTTTTGAAAGCAGCCTGGTGTTTTCACTCAAATTAAAATTTCCCGATTTTAAGATTAGTTTGATCTGAAACATCTAAGTGCAACAAAAATAACCAAAAACAGGATATATCTATAAGAAAGGGAAAAAAACTATTTTTTGTTTGTGATGTATATAACCTGCTATACAACAAAATAAAATTTTAATGCGCTTCGCTGGTGGGAACAATCCAGCAGCCTTTGAATCAACATTATAATTTGGCATCAGTGTAGACTAAAAGATCCACTTACTGTAATTGTATAGGGGGATTAGCTTAACCCCAAGAGGTTTGCCCCAAAACATTTCAATTGCAAGCCGTATAATTATCACTCACAGTACTGGAATTTACCTAAAATATCTTGTACGAATCTGTTTGAGGTAATCGTTAAGGTATTAAAATGAATGAAGAGCTGGAGAAAAGGTAAATGTCCCAACTGAACAGGGCATGTAGGGAAAAATGTCAGGATATTTGAAAGTATGCGGGGAAGTGAACTGGTGATTAGAATGATGATTTAAATTCACATGGGTTTGGATGATCTTTGTGATGAAATAAGAAACAAATTAAAGGGTATCAGAAAAGCTGAAACTAAGGATGAAACAATGTGGAGTCAAATGAAAGTGCAACGGCAAAATAAAGACTTGGTTTACATACAGACTCAAACTGAAGAATTAGCAGACAAAACCTGCCCCTTATTCCATGCTTTGCTTTGTAAAGAGGGTCTTGGCTCTTGGATATTGAGAAACATTTGCAAATGTTACCCAATTGCTAATATTTGTCTGTGACGTATGCAATATGCCCTTTTGATGCTATGATGCTTACTGCAAATGGCCTGGACTGTAAACAACCGTCCTCCACTGCAATGAGAGACATTAGTCAAACAAGGCAGCTGTTAATTCAACATTTGGATGTGTGGCCCAAACGGACTGAACAGCCTGGCTCAATTTCTCCACTGCTGTTGCTAAAACTACAGGCGGACTGCAATTTTAAAACAGCGCAGAAAATCCACTTTATCCTTCACAACTTCTCCTTCTGTGTGCTGATTGGGCCGATAAATTCTGCTGGAGAAATCCAACTCAATGGGAGAAAACACTGATGGAGTACAAAGGGTAGATGAGAATCGAGCAGAATTGCATAGACCAGGGTGCTAGTTAGCATGTGCTTTAAAGAAAAACAGAGACTGAGTGAAGCTAGCTCTTATTCTCACATGAAGATAAAAGAGATTAAAGTGTATGAACATTCAGATAAGATTTTACCTCTCTTTTAAGCAGTTATCTCAGTAAAGCTGATGGGCGGTGCTGATTTCTTACCATGTTTAAACAGCTGAATGTCCCTTTTGTATGTAAGGGAGAATTGTTGTAGCCTGCAGCCAGCTGTACAACAATCGACCTGGGAACATTGTTCATACATCTGACACTTTCTCTGGCAAATTGTAGTGGCCCGAAACTTTAAATCCATGGAAAACTTTGATACGAGTAACCAGCCCATGTTCACTCATAGCCTATCCACAGAACCCATGTAGAAAAAATCCAAACTATTGTCCCAAAGGTACAATTAGCATTCGTTCCAGTAACAGTTGATGGTGACTTTCCAAATGTTTGTGAATGGATGGATGAGCTAAATTCCTCCTCATGTTCTCAATAAATATGAGGATCCAGTGCAGAATGGTAGAAACAACTTCTCATTTGTTAACACCTATACCAGCTGATGTTAAACAAGGCAATTCTCCCACCATGTCTGTTAAGACTAACCTAAAACACATAGTTTAAGTTATGTCTTAACTGTGTCTATATAACGAGCTATCTGAAAACTTAAAAAAAAAAAAAAAAGGTCCAGAATTTACACTCAGAAATGTTTTTTTCTGCACTGTGTGGGAGTACGAAGTGAAGCATCAGGACAGAAGGTCTGCAGGAATGTACAGCTGTTCTGCCCTCTGACAGTTGTTTCTTATCAATGTCAGCTGTTGCGACCAAATGATTGTTTCAGATCAAGGGATCTATTGCATATTGTAAATAAGGATGCATCTGAAATTCGTTGGGCTTATTTGGCCGGAAGAACAAATATTCACACTGTGTTCCTTTCCTATTTTGACATATTCCTACAGAGAAGAATATGTTACTTTAAAACTGGTGGGAGGAGAGGGAAGATGTCTGAAAGTTTTCCCCACGTTTTCCATTTTGTGCATTTGCGACATGAAGCCGTCGTCTCTCAGCCTCGATGCTGCAGACGTCTAATAAAAATTATATATTTTTTTGCTGATTTTGGACTGCTGGACAAAGAGTGTGAACACCGCTGCTTTAGAGATCCACATAGAGGTTTTTTTTTTTTTTTTTTCTTTCCCCAAAACATTTAATCTTCTGCTGATCAAACCAAAACATACGGCTGCCGTTAAAGTCTCGGTAGTGTTGAGCAAACTGTGCACATTTGTGACGCTTGAACCATTCGATAAATTAGAACATTATTAAAAAGATAATTTATTCCAGTAACTAAATGTAATCAAGTAACTTGTTTTGTTGTTTTGGCCTTTTTTTTCTGTCAATAAGAATGATTTTCCTCTTACAGTCAGTGAAATTATGACATTTCAGATTGGAATATTACTTCCTCTTAATGAGAAAGTGTGTTTAATAACTGCTTAAAGGTTGTTATTTAAAATAAATCCCAATTTGTTCTGATAGACAAGCATAATCAGAATATATTTTCTGAATTACCAAATATGGATGTAGATATGGGCAAATTCTTATAGTCCTTTTATATCGTTGAATGTAATATCACAGCAGTTTTGATAGGGCAACAAGAAAGATTTTATTTTAAGGCGTTATTTATTTATTTTGAACATCTTTACTAGTGTTGTCAAAAAGGCTCTATGTCTGAGCCAGAAAAATAAGTGTGTAATATCTGCATCTACTTTAAATCTTTAGAATTAAATTTGGTCATGGACAAAAACGCAAGTCTATAGGAGGCTATTTGATTTAGCAATTAAACTTATAAAACCTTTACAGCTATTCTGTGCAACTGGTAAGTCATACTATGAATCTAAATGGTTCATTGTGTTACTTTAAAATCCGTTCAGTCCACTTATAGAGGCCAAGTTAATTATGTAATTATTAGATAATACACAGATAAAATACAAAACAAAACAAAAACTCGATGAACCCTGATGCTTTTTCTACGTTTGTAGTTGCAACACAACAGAAAGCCGAGACCACCGCTGGTTGTTCATCCATTGACTCGGCGTTGGGCTGTAAAACAGCAGGCATCGAGACACAAGTGTAATCAAACTTAAGCAGCGAAGAGCGACTGAAACGGAACATTAAATGCCTCCCAAACACACTCATCCACACACAGACTCCCACCTTCTTATCGGAGCGTATCTCGGTAGGAAATCTGAAGCGTAAACAGTCTCGTGTATGAAGAGCCACTGCCGGATTAAACATTTTTCCACTGTGGAGCCGTGAGCAACCTTTTTGACCCCATGGAAAATATTTGATGTTGGCTTTGGCTGTTTTGCCCTGTCCTGTCATGCCGTACGTAAGCTACGCCTCTGGTACTTTCTCCGGAGAAACAATCAGAAACTCGCTGTAATAAATGCAGATGGGAGCATTTCTCTGCGGGATGTGTTAGAGTGAGGCGCAATCGGATTAGATATGTGGGTAGCATTTCGTGCCGTACGCGCAGTCCTGACTGAAAACACAAACACTTGTAGACAGTGCATACACAGCCGCCTTCCACTTCGTAGATTTCCTGCTGTTTTGACCTTTATCTAAATCCCTATAATCCCGTTGATTCATCCCATCACTTGTAAGCTGTTTCTAACCACAACAAAAGGTCTGGTTTTCACTGAACACCGGTTGTGGGAGACCTGAGACGTGCTTGGTGATTAGGTACGCCATAAGGTGGCAAGCAGTCCCGACCCCGGAGATGTGCCGGGGACGTCTTGTATGCGTGGTCAGATCGAGATGTTTCACACAGGGCTAATACCCTATAAGTCGATCCACCTTGCACTCATCATGACCTGACTGTAGCTTAATTTTAGATTGTACGAGTTTAAAAACGACTGCCCTAAAGTAAGGTGACGGAGCGCTATTTCAGGATTAGAAGGTAACAAGCCATGTTATGTCGTCAAGGTAGACTGCTGACTAGTACTGTGTACAAAAGGAGCTTTAAAAATAGACTCTTGTGCCTCGCTTCTTAACACGGTTGCACAACTTTCCTGGTAGTGTTAGCATGAACAGTTATTTTCTATTATACAATGGAAAAACCACTGGATGTAGGATACAAAACAAAGGGAATTATTGGTTTTAGAGGATGCCTTAGCTTAATTCAAGGAAGAGCAAGAAGATAAATAAATGCTGAAGCATGCCAGTAAACTATGATTTCCTGAGTAAGATCTCACTTTTCTCAGAAGGGAAGGGAAACGTGATGTTGATGATGCTTGATGTTTCCAATCAAGCATCAATGGCTCTATTTAGACCAAACTCCGGATACAGAGTGTGTACCTGGCCTCTTTTGTAGATAACCAGAACATTACATCGTAACGATGAGAGTGAGACGGGGTTCCCTTTTCCAGAAATCCTCAACCAGCATCGTTGCATTTCATAGGGTGTTCCTGCTGGTCCCCCTCAAGGCATCCAGTGTTTGGTTGAAGGAGCTATGACATCACCCTGTTGAAATTTCTGAACACTTAACTCGTGCAGAAACCCTACAGCTGTATGAACACCCCACCCCCACCGCCCAAGTGAAGGCCAGATTCAAACATGCCCTTTGACTTTAGCATTCCATGGTTCGCCATTTCTTCCTTTCGAGACATTCCTTGTTGGATTTGCAATTGTGCTTTGGGAGAAGTTTCTGAATCAATGCTTCACTTCCAGTGCAGCTCCTTATGCCAGGTGTCCAAACGCTTTTCGCTGAACAGTCCCCAAATTGTAATGTTTCCACTGCTGTGGTTCAACAGATCAGAAGATGATCTGGTGATCATCTTCTGATCAACAGAATTGATCAGAGGATGAATTGATCAGTTTGGTTTGTCTGATGAAAGTATTTTTTTCACCTTAAATGTCTTTCCTCACACAAAGCTATACAGTTCCAGTTTTTTTTCTATATTTTTTATAAACACTTAAACATAATATTCAAGTGTGTGGCGACTTGCTTATCCTTTTTTTGAGATTTGTAGTATTTTGTAGGTTTTGAGACATAACAGACAATTAGATTTTAATAACTCTTTTTCAAAAAATATATATACATTTTTTTTTTTTTAGATTTTTCACCATGAGAGTAAAGGACAAATTGGCTACTATAAAATAACCAATCTCCAAATGTAATGATGCCTTTGAATTTGGATTTAATATGCACATGTAAAAAGTTTTGAAAGCTCCACAAATTAACACTTTATTTGCACTTCTTACAGTTTATAGCTCACTAACCCAGTGGCACACATAGCATTGTACCATCTTTATATCTGATCATGGTCCTTTACTCTTCGAATGCAGACATTCGGGACAAATATGTTGTTTTTGTTTTTGCCGACTTCATATAAAATTGTCCCTGATCACAGCAATTAAAAAAACCTGACTTTTCAAACTATTTTTTCTTAAAACAGTCAACACTTGTGCGACGACGTTCCTCGATTCAAGCTTCGTTTCGCAATTACGAAATATGTTTTATTCGATTTTGAGAGTCTTAACCTCGCAGCTTTTCCCTGCGTAGTTTCTCCGGCTGAGAGGATTCGGTTCATTCTGGGAGAGGAGGATGACGGCCCGCCACCCCCGCAGCTCTTCACAGAGCTGGACGAGCTCCTGTCTGTGGACGGGCAGGAGATGGAATGGAAAGAGACGGCCAGGTGAGTCGCTCGGCTGGATATCTCAGAAGGCTGGCATGCATCGGGCCCTCAACCCAACTCCTCACTGCTCTTTCACATCAAGAGCAATGGGCAGAGTTGGGAGACATTTCCTGCTTCACACTCCTGAACGTGGAACACAATCCCAACATGTTTTATGATTGTGTAAGGAAATAGGTTGCACTCCAGTGAACTCCCACTATGTTCTTATCTGATCGGGTTTTGTGCTACCTGCCCTGTGAGACCAGGAAAGAGCTCAAACTCCCACATGATCGCAACAGGATTTACTTTGGCACACGCCCAATATTTAGACGCTGTAACTGCTTTTCCACAGTTTGTTTTTCAATGAGATACAGGCATCAGTTCGAGCTATTTCTGAAGAAAAGTGTATTTCCGTAACATTTACGCACGTGGTCAATGTTACAAGGCTGCAGAAATGTCCAAGGTGATAACAGATACTCCTTACAAGTTAAAATTCATTCCTATTTAAGGAAGCAAAAGTCAAATGGGAGTGTCTGCAAATGAACTCCTACAAATCAACGGTGTCTCCTCTTTAGGCAAGACGGCAGGTCGCAAGCATGTGGACCATGGCCAAAGGGATACTCTATCCCGAGAGGAAACTCCATCCTCTGGCCTCTGGTGAATAGTTCTTTGTACCAATGACATGTGATGCGTTATTATAGAAAAAAAAAAAAAGAATCCTTGTCCCTGGGTTGTACCGTGAGGACAAGTTAGTCTTGTTTCACCAAATGATCCGTGTGTGTGGTCTGAGCACCACTGAACACCGGCTTCATCCCAATGGTACCTTGCTCTTTTTTTTTTTTTTACAACCACTGATTTAAGTTTTTATCTGCAGGCTTTCATGCGTACCTTGTGTTTACCGTTTGCAGTGTGACCAATTCAAAAATAGGACTTGTTGCAAAGACAATCACGCTGTGTGCCTTTTTTTCGCCTGTTGTCCAAGCAACTCTTGACATTGTTCCTTGCCTCTCTGTCTTCATCATGCTGTGTCAAGGTGGATTAAGTTTGAGGAGAAGGTGGAGAAAGGTGGAGAGCGTTGGAGCAAGCCTCACGTCGCCACGCTGTCCTTACACAGCTTGATGGAGCTCAAAACGTACATCGAGAAGGGGACAGTCCTGCTAGACATGGAGGCGTCCACCCTGCCACAAGTTGTCGGTCGGTGGAGTTGACGCACAAAAATATCCAATGTTTTGCAGACGACACTGTCCTAATCTTTCCTGTCTCCTTTTTACAGAAATGATCACCGATAGCCAGATTGAGACTGGTCAGCTGAAGGCAGACCTAAAGGAGAAGCTGGTGTACACTCTGTTACGAAAGCATCGCCACCAGACCAAGAAGTCCAACTTGCGTTCTCTTGCTGACATCGGCAAGAGCGTTTCCAGTGCAAGCCGGCTGTTTTCAAATCAGGAAAATGGTAATTCCGATTTTCTTGGATTTTAGTCCAGCATTTCTACCGTTCATAGCTAAGTTTCTTCTAAGACTTACCACCTTTTCTACACTAATATTTTTCTGATCCAATCTCTTTTCCTTCTTTTCCTCTTCCCTGCCTTTCCAAACTCTTTTTTGCTTTCCCTTTTTTCCTGCCTTTCTTTCCGGTCTGTGCTGTCTTCCTGCGTCCGGGGTGGGGCAGCACCGCGCTCGTCCTTCGATCACTCTGTGCCTTGTTTAATTCCACAAGACCCGGCGGATTCATATGAGGTCATGAGGAGCTCCAGCATGGGACACCTCTGTAAGTGAGGTCACGGCTCTCCAGCTGGGAAGTCGCGCATAAGTGAAAACACGGGACAGAGCAGAGCCTCACTGACATTTACATTTAGACGTGTGGACTGACTCGAATGGGGAAGCACTCTTACTAGACCCTATTAGAATATTTGTTTGGCTACAGAGATTATCGTCTCTGTTTTCTGTCAATAACAGCGAAGGAGTAAAACTCCAAAGTTTACACTCTCTCTCTTTTGCCCATACTTGCTTAAGCAGCATGTGTCTGCTGACGCCTATAAGCAGCAGCCCTGAGATGACCACACAGCCCAGCTCTCCTCTCTGTGAGGGACTGAATGAACGGCCATCTGTCATTACTTGTTAAGCTTACGCCTTGCCACATTTAGCTGATATTTCTAGCTCTTTCTGTTTGCCCGATTCATCCTTTTCTTTACTCTTGCTCACCTCCTGTAAGGCAGAAAATGTCTAATTTACTGCGTAGTCCTGTCCTTTTGAGTTCAAACAATGCATACATAGATATATGGTGTGTCTGCAGGTAGCCCTACCACTACCCACCGGAACCTCACCTCCAACAGCCTGAGCGATTTCTCTGATAAACCAGAAAAGGATCAGGTAAAGTGTCGCTTTAAAGCCACATAGATTTCCACCATAACCAGACGGCTGTACTAACAGTTATCTCTCCAGACTTCTTTCCGTCCTCCTCAGGGTGAATAGTTGAAATATAAACCCCGACTGTCACAGTTCTTGGTGTTTTTCTATTTTTAAATATTGCTCTGGCTGTAAATATATGGGTAAATTGAGTCGAGTGACTCTTCTTTGCGTGTTGCCGTGTCCATAAACATGTGAATGAAGTGCATGAGTGCTATGTTTTCTACTGTTTCCCATTTTGAAGATTCAGATCAACTAAAAAAAGTAAAAATGCTCAAGCTACCTTGAAATGATGGCCACAGTAAATGTTGTAAAATTATTTTTTTCAGGAGAGATTTTTTTTCCCCCCCCTCTGAGCATTTGTTCTCAAATCAAAAAATTGTTTATTTTTATAGTATGCTGTTGTTGCAAAAACAAACAAAAAAAAAAATTTCCAGGCGTTTTCACACATCTTTGCAAGAGTTCCAATTATTGTGGCGGGGCATTTGTATTTATGTCATACATTTGTTGGAAAAACAGCAATCATAATACAGTTCTTGGCCTCTATAAGTTGTTTCCTGTCTGTTTCTGTCATCGCCATGGTTTCAGACGCAATTTTTGTTGTCATAATGACAGATCCACGGCAGGAGATAAAAGCAGGGCAGATCCGGTTAAAATGTAATAACTTTTAATAACTGGATGTGCTCAACTAGTTTGACCTTAACTGCTTCCTTTTCTATTGATTCTTATTTTGGCTCTTTAACCGTCATCTAATTCATATGCCAATTACACATAATACTCTGTTTACTTCTTAATAATCATTTTAATGTCCTCAGTTTAAAAGAATTTGATCCAAATAAAGAGCAGGCACATGACTCCTTGGTAGTGGGATGTGGAGAGCGCCAAAGCGTCTCTATCACAACATGGCTTAACTAACCAAAACCTCTCAACCTTCTGATGCTAATGCACACACATACAGATTTTGTATGCTCTTATTTCATATTTTACACTTGAAAGCAAAGTCAAACACCTTTAAAACGTTAAACCCTTCGTGTGCTAAGACACGATATTTGTTTTACAGAACATCTCCATTGCTGATTAATGATTCCAAGCATTTTTCCTTACAACACAATTGCACCACAACTCGCTCATTTCACAGTTTTCTCATTGGAGAGGCAGTAGGGGTTGTTGTCCTGGAGAGCGTTGCCCTGCCTCGATGAACTGGTGTAACCCCTGGGAGGCTTTGGCAGTACTTTTCAAGTGGGTAAAAGTCAGAATGAATGCGTTCAACTATGAGTTTGAGGCAAGACAAGACTTTGCACCATGTCTTTAATGTGCTGCAATCTATGGGTGTTTTTAGGATTGCAACAAATCGGTTACCGTGTGCTTTTGTCCCCTTTATCAACCACAAAGCAAAACCGGTGTAGACTTTGGATATATGCGCTTGTAAGATTTGTTTATTGGATGGCATAAAGCCAAGATGCGTTTTGCCACATAACTCAAGCAAAGGGCAAACACTGGTGCTGTTCTACATGCTTAAAGGCAATAAAAGCAACACTACTTTCTTTGTCTTGTCGTGGGCATGTTTTCTTAAAATGGAAGATTTTGGGATAAATCATACATGCTTCATAAATCATCTTCCAAGTTCAGTATTGATCCTGATGATACTCTATGTAGTTTCAGCGCCCTGCACATTCACCCTTACATTCTCTCTCTCCAATTTGTTCCGCAGCTGAAGAATAAGTTCATGAAAAAGTTGCCCCCCGATGCCGAGGCATCAAACGTGCTGGTCGGAGAGGTGGACTTCCTGGAAACCCCGTTTGTTGCTTTCGTCCGTCTGCAGCAGGCCGTTATGCTGGGAGCGCTCACTGAAGTCCCCGTGCCCACGAGGTACTCTGCCGTAAAAACCCTCCTGTGACCTGCTGATGTCGCATGGAAACACGCACTAAAGAAAACAAAACGAAAAAAATCAGTAATTAAATGCTTTCATGTCGTACCTAGATTTATGTTTGTACTGTTGGGACCTAAAGGAAAGTCCAAGTCTTACCGAGAGATCGGAAGAGCAATCGCTACCCTGATGTCCGACGAGGTAAGTTTATATTGAGAATATGTTTTTTTCTTCAAACTTATAGAAGAGATATCAAGATCAAGATATTTCTTGTCTGTCATCTAAGTAATTCTTAGATGACTAAACATTTGGTAAATATCGAGACCCAGTCTAGTAATACGCTAAAAATAAAATAAAAATCTGCTACATGCTCCATTTCACCACCTGGCTTGTATTCATAATCTTTATAGACTGCTGTCATTAATAAATTTCCCTCTTGCTCCTGCTGAAGATGTTTTCATGCTAGGCGAACAGTTGCATGTTTCTTTGTTTTACAGTGCATCTCTTTAATCATTGTCTCGTATTTTAAAGCAGTTCCAGGGAATCATTTGCGGAAAACGGTTTAAAAAGTTGGTTTCTTGCTTTGTAAAGTTTACCTTATTTTTGCTTTGTACGTCTTAAACTTTAACGACCAGAGTTTCCGCTGCTTTCTGTGCAACCTTCTGAACACAGAGCACATGACAAACCACGGAAAGACAGGAAGCCACAGCAGCCAGTAAAGTATCTCTCTCCCTTTTTGTTAACGTCATTGTAAAGGCCGAACGTTTGGTTTGTTTTGGAAAACCCAGATTTGTTGGATCAGTAAAATAATGTGGTTAGACTATCTGGCACCCTGGCCAGCAGTGCACAGGAAAAAACTGGTTGTGATTTTATAAAATTGGCCACGTAGCTTGTTTTCTACAATAAGGAAACAGTCAAGCTGTTGGCTGAAATTATAAGCAAAAAGATTGAAGTTTACATTTCTTCAATCTTCCTGCTTGGTGTCTTTTGAACACCTGCCACAGTATTTCTCAGGAAGGTCGACATTTTCAGCATTTTTGGTACTGAGAGCGCGTGGCCTGCATTTTGCACCTCTCCTGGTCACATGCTCTCTGTTGATATAGTAGTTTTAGGAACTGTTTTCTCTGGATTTCCTCGAGTTAAACTTTGCCCTCTCAGCTCTCCCGTAACGGTCGTGTCACAGGTCTGTCAGATGTTCGAAGTATTTTTGACTCACTGACTCACGTGTTTATTGACAGTACTATTCACGCTGGGAGGCCTGATGCTGGCGTAAACCTGTATGTGTGCGCGCATTGAGAAACATCTGCATAGCGGTGATTTTTAGGTGCCATAAATCTCAGTCAGTGACGTGCTGTACTCTTCGCTCTGGTAAACAAAGCTATTAGGGAAAAAAAAAAAAAATTCCACTCACTTGTTGGAGTTGCAGACTATTTTATTTTTCCTGTTTGTTTCTGTTTCCAGGCACTAGATTGTAAAAAGAAATAAATAAATAAAAAAGCACACGTTCATTTCTTAAATGGTAATTAGTGGGTTTTGTTTCAATTGAAGGTGTTTCATGACATCGCCTACAAAGCGAAATGCAGGAAGGACCTGCTGGCTGGAATCGACGAGTTCCTGGACGAAGTGATCGTCCTTCCTCCTGGCGAGTGGGACCCCGACATCAGGATAGAGCCGCCCAAGTCCCTTCCCTCCTCAGACAAAAGGTCTGACCTCATTCGCTTTATATTCCAAATGAAAGAAGCTGCCATTCATTTGATAAGCCTCCTTTTGGTTTGGGTTTTGGTTGCCTAACTTTGTCTTTTTAGATTTCACATTAGCAAATGGAAATATTTGGACCCAGCCTTTAACGTAAACAAACCGACTCTGCTGTTTGTCATGCTGCGTAATGCATGCGTTGCCGTCATATCTAACAAAACCAAAATGGTCTTTTGTAAATAAGACCATTTGCAGAATAATAAAATGGTCTTATTTTGTTCATCACATAAGTCTGTTGAGAGGAGAACATTTAATGAAATATCCTGAGTATCTTGAATAATCGTATAATCTGTCATGTTTACATCACTTCAAAGTAAAGAAGATGTCTGCCAGAAGTGAAGAAGAGAGTTTCTTTTATTTATCTTTTCCTCCTGTTAAATGATGCGGTCGTGTTTTTCTAAGCCGGAATGTCTTTGCTTTCGTAGAAAGAACATGTATGCTGGAGGAGAGGCTCCTCAGATAAATGGAGACACCCCCCACGACACGGGACACGGAGGCGGAGGAGGTGGGCACCAAGTGGGAGAGGAGCTTCAGTGCACAAGAAAGTAATTCGAATTTTTCATACCATTGTGAAATCATTATAAGTGCTAAACATGTTCAAATGAAAATGACAGGAGCTGACAGCTTAAAAAAAAAAAAAAAAAAAGAAGCTTGGTATGTTTTTGCTTTTTTGGGGGGGAAGGTTTCTGACAGATGAGTGTATTGTAATAACTTTTTATAATCCTGATTGCCTCCAATTGCTGTCAGGACACATGTCTGGTGTCAAATGAAAGTCTTAGCCTTTGTTCTCCAGTGAACTTTTCAGTGAGGGAAAAACTCCACAAAGAACTGCAGAACAATGGACGCACTTCACAGCTGAATAACCTCATTGTTTCTTTTGTTCAGAGCATTCCCCCTCTTATGACACTATGACAGAAACATATCCAGGCCGATCTCTATCACACCTTGTGCACCTCCAGTTCCTTTGAAGAGATCAAACCGAGCTGTGACGTGAAGCTGACGAACTCCAACGGCTCTGTCTTTTTAAGGTTTTGCGGAGGTCTTATCCTGGATGTGAAGCGAAAGCTGCCGTTTTTTGCCAGCGACTTCTACGACGCCCTCCACATTCAGTCTCTGTCTGCCATCCTGTTCATCTATCTGGGCACGGTCACCAACGCAATCACGTTTGGAGGCTTGCTTGGAGACGCTACAGAGAACATGCAGGTAGGCTTACTCAGTTCAATGCCTTCGTTTGGGTGTCGTGGCGCTTGACGTCGGGTGCGGTGAGACAAGGAAGCGAGGAGGAAATAAGGACGATGGAATATGCCGAATATGTCACCTGTCAACTTTATGTCATTTAAACAATCCCAAGTTTTGATGTGGAGTCAGTGGACGCTGAGTTGGCATCGACAATCAGCTGAGCTCATCGCTCCGTCATCACTCCTTGTGTTAAACCAATTTCGTCTCTTCAGCTGCTAAGCCATGCTAATTTAAGGCTTAGAAGCTCATAGTGAATCCATCTGCTGAACCACACTGGTAATAACTTTCAGGAATTTCTAACTTATCTATTATGACATGCAGTGTTGGCTGCCATCACCCACATGCACCTGTTAGGTGACAGCATGTCCAGTGGAAGCCGTACTTGCGTTGGCCTCTGCTGTGACGGACACCTGCAGAGAGCATCAGCCGTGTGCCGGGGATTTGCCAGAGCTGTAAATAACCACAGATCCAGATTACTCAGCCATTGTAGCCTCAGCATGGGTGTTAAATGAACCCCATCCCAACCCCCTTCAATCCTGAACTTCCTCCCTGTTCCGCAATCCTGTTTTCTAATTTGGGTAAAGAGGGAATCCCTGCCCTGGAATAGCCTTTCTTAGTCATTGCTTTAGAGGTTGAACTCTTCTGTTCATTGTTCTTCTCAACATCATGCTGCAAACTAATAAATATTTCGTGAGCCCACCCCAATTTATGCTGTCTACAAGAAAAAAACTAATGTGTCATCTGCATAAGAACAAATTTAGCGTTGACTTGTGATGGTGAAGCTGTACAATATTTGTGATAAAATGTGTTTCTGGTAGATTTATAGTCATACTTTGCTTCAGTTCTTCACTCTATCACCTCGGTGAAAATGATCTTATTTTGTTTTTGATGTGTGCCGCAGGGAGTGTTGGAAAGTTTCCTCGGTACGGCGCTGTCAGGAGTAGTGTTCTGCCTGCTAGCTGGTCAGCCCCTGACGATCCTCAGCAGCACAGGCCCGGTGCTTGTGTTCGAAAGACTTCTCTTCAGTTTCAGCAAGTGAGTGCCTCCCAACGAGCCCTAGTCAGTCACAGGATTTCTCATGTGTCTGGATAGTCATCATGCAAACATAATGTCAAGAATAAAGACAAGAGGGAAATTCGATTGAGAATCCAGAGCTGCAGCTTTCAAGAAATTCTCCTCTATGGTATATGAAACTATCAACACTTGGAGCACAGTTTAAGCTTTGGATCGGATGTTTCTTTTTTTTTTTAAGATTGCTGCAAGTGGGCCGATTGTTCCTGCTGTAAATTTCTTGGCACTTACAGATTGTTCGCAGAAGGGTTTGACTGTTAGCTTCCTGTTCTGATTGATTAGACAAGAACAGCGTCAAACCTTCTTATTTAGAACACGATGTTGGGCAACAACCCAAAAAACACTGGTTCCTGTGATAGAGCTGAACAAAAATCCACAGCAGCATTCAGATGCGTGATCTTTCCTCATGCCATGATGAAAATCGTACATACAGAATCATTTTACAATCACTAGAGGCTGTCCAATGCCGACGACGTCTCTCTCTTGGCTCTTTTCTAAGCCCCTCAGTCGGTCTTCTAGCATTACCAGACAGCATGCCGACTATTCCGTTATCAATAATTCACTCTCATTTATTTTTACGCTGTGAGTGAAGAATGTTGTGGGTGTCTGTGCCCTGCAAGCGGTTCCGGCTTTGGTAACAGCTGCTGAGCTGCGCGCAAATATTTCATGCCGTGCGCCACAGATGCTAAACAGATAAAAGCGTGTGGTGCAGTTGCATGTGGAGCCATTTAATTTAGGCTTTTGCTTTCACTATTGTAGCTGACATGACATTATCATAAAAACATGATACTTCACTGTGAAGGTATTTGCACAAATACATTTAACAAAAATGTTAATTACTTTTATTTAAAGCAGAAAAGTAGCAGTTATTCCTACTGCTGCTTAAGTGTGAGCTGTAACAGGTGCATCTAAAATGGTGTCTTTGACTTGGAAATAGACATTGTTAATAGAATAGTGTCTGTCAAAATAGGGGCATTGAGGAAGGTCAGAGATTTTTTGAAAACGTCTAAAATTGTAACACAACTCCAAGACTCTAGCTTTTTAGTCAGCTAGCACTAGCTTGTCTAGTGCAGCTAATGCTGTGTGGAGTTTGCCAACAGCGTTCTAAAAAGAATATTGTATTGTATCACAAGAGCTTTTGTCTGTTGTGTCAAAGTTTGTGTCAAAAAACTGAATTCTCAGAGGGGTAGCGGTCCTTTTAAGTTGCCACTTTCACTGAAACGACTTGCTTTCTCCCCACTCCCCCTGTCCCCGTGCGCACCCAGAGACAACAGTTTCGACTACCTCGAGTTTCGGCTGTGGATCGGCCTGTGGTCTGGTTTGTTCTGCTTGGTGCTGGTCGCCACGGATGCGAGCTTCCTGGTGCAGTACTTCACACGCTTCACAGAGGAAGGCTTCTCTGCGCTTATCAGCTTCATCTTCATCTATGACGCATTCAAGAAGATGATAAAGCTGGCCCACCACAACCCCATCAACTCGGAGTTCGATCACAACCTCATCACTCAGTACGACTGCCGCTGCGTACCGGGTGCGTATCCCGCAGCTTGACAGTCCAAACCTCTCGGCCGCCCTGGTCACCGTGGTACTGATTGATGTTGCTGAATTTGTCACGGTGTCGGACTTTATTTACATGTCTGCATTGGAAATGACAAATGACACCCCTGCTTACTTTCCCATCCTCCATATCGGATTTAAACTGGCAAAGAGCGACTCAGCTGACATCAAAAGCATTCCCGCTTCCCTGATTAGATATCATTGTCCCTTTTTTCTTTCTTTCTAGGTAATTCATCAACACTCCTTGATACTTCTGGCTGGACAAGCCGTACTGAACTGGTATGTGTTGTCCTTGTTCTCTAAAAACACAAAACTGAACGGTGTGAACAGCCCGGATTCAGGGGTCGGGTTTTCAAACATGTTCTCACCCAACTCATTGTTCCCTCCTGGCCCCTCCAGCCGGAGAACGCCACCTGGGCATCTCTGACCCAGGATCAGTGTAAGGAGTTCGGAGGGCTGCTGGTCGGAAAGGCCTGTGACTATGTGCCTGACATTACCCTGATGTCCTTCATCCTGTTCTTTGGGACCTACACCTGCTCCATGGCTCTGAAGAAGTTCAAGACGAGTAGATTCTTCCCCACAACAGTGAGTGATGAACAATATCTCCTCTTTGACTGAGCTGAAACTCTTTTTCAAAGAAGAATGGGCAAAGCTTTCAGTCTGTGATTCTGCAAACTGATAGAAACAGAAGAATTTCAGGTGTATTGGCAGCTAAAGGTTCTGCAGACTATTGACTGTAGGGGGCTGTACTTCTGACATTTTGTTTGTACAACACCAGGTCCAAAATCAGGGTGTCTCTGAACCTTCAGAGACACATAAAGATAATTAGTTACTAAGTCAGCCTTCTATCACCTGGAGAACATTTCTAGGATTAACGGGCGAATGTCCAAGCAAGATTTAGAAACTCATCTATGTGTTTGTCTTTTGTTTTCACTCCATCCCTAGAAGCAAACATGGAGAAGCAGCTTTCAGCTTTTACGAACAAACTTCCAGAAAACTGCAAAGATGCCAAAACACTGAATTCTCTTTTAAATCGAGACCGAAAACCCGGCGGTTTAGAGTTATCTTTGATTATAGGTGGAACATTGATCAACATACTTGCTGTAAATGTGCTCTTAGAATAAACTCTCTAATCTGCAGTGATGTTGCCCCCTGTGTAGGTGAGGAAGCTTATCAGTGACTTTGCCATCATCTTGACCATTCTTCTCTTCTGTGGCATTGACGCCTTGGTCGGTGTGGACACTCCAAAGCTCATAGTGCCTCGTGAATTTAAGGTAATCACTGCACATTTCATGTAGATATGTATGCATGGTTTTCAATGTGACATCTTGGTGCTGGATATGCTTTTGACCAGGGTTGTCCAAACTTTTTGACACATGGGCCAAAATCGTCTAAAGGTCTAAAAAGGCCCCAAAATTTTTCTTTTATCAACTCAACAATAAACGAAGCATGTTATTTTTTTTTTGTTTGTTTTATAGTTAAACAAATAAAGTAGTCAGATTTGTTGTTGGAAAGGGGTGTGGATATTATTATAGCTACAAAAATGTTGCCGTATTTCAAATTTTCTGGGTATCAACTGGAAAAATTTGAACCTTTAGTCATTTCTGAGCTACAAAATCAGGGTTTAAGTTGCTGTTTATTTGAAAACTCTTGCTGTGTCAATCCATGTTAAATACATTAATTAGAAGCAGATTTGGGTGCATCAAACTCGGCTTTTGAGTAAAAACGGATAGACGTGGTGCTTCCTTCCTTGCAAAGAGCGAGGTCATTTTAAGATCTCTGATTGTTTTACTGTGAGAAAATCTGACTTTGTCTGCTACAATTTTGCCCCATCAAAAACTGGAATAGTCTCCATTTACATCAGAAACCATGTGCTGGGTTGGCCAAACATGCCGTTCTTGAACTGAAATCAGTCCCGCGGGGCCTCACCTGGGGCCCCCTCAAGACGCACGCTGGACGGCTCCTCCACCTTAGAAAAAGGCCGATGCTGTGGTGAGCAGAGTGCTGTTTCCTTAGATTACACTGTTAATGATCCATGTTTCTGCAAGAAAGCCTCCCTAATTCTTTAAAGTCCCCTGCTCAATGCGCTCTTTGTAGTTTGCTCAGTTGGACACATATTACCTTGAAACTAAGACACAGGCATGCTTGGAGATTTCTGAGCTCAAGTGTTGTACGGCTGGCAGGCCCCGCAGCCCTCCCTTTGGGTGGAGGAGTGGGCAAAAGGTGATTACAGGTGATGTGAGAACTGACGCTCTTCTAGTTGCGAGCACAGAGGCGCCTTTCTTTGCACATTATAATGCACAAGTAATTGAAACCTAAAGAGTGTTTGAGTACCTGCTTTCTTAATTTCATGCTTCGGATGTTTGCATGTGGATTCACCATTACAACTAATGCTTATTTTCTTTTCTTTTTCTTTTTTCTTTTTTCAGCCCACAAATCCAGCACGGGGCTGGTTTATTCCTCCATTTGGAGGAAACCCCTGGTGGGTTTACCTGGCAGCTGCACTTCCTGCCCTCTTGGTCACGATTCTGATCTTCATGGATCAGCAGATCACTGCGGTGATTGTGAACAGGAAAGAACACAAGCTAAAGGTAGGCAGTTCACCTGAATGTTGTTAAATGTGCAAAGAAGATCTTTATGTCGGTAATTATTTTAAGGAAAATTGAACATTTTGACTTTGTGAAGTGACAAAAGCTTTTTTTTTTTTTTAACCACTTATTTAAGAAATATTCTGGAGTTACATTGGAAAAAAAGAGTGAAGACAAAAAGCTCGATAATAAACGAGGCATTAAAATACATGGGGGAGAAATGACTCCGTTTTTTTTTTTATTTAAGCTGGTTTTCATTCATTCACAAAGGCAGGTCGATACAATACGATACAAAAATATTCACAGCTATTTCTTTCCACATGTTGTGAGAAAAGCCAACACTTTTAGTAAGCCAGACATTTTGTTTCGCTTCTTCTAAGATATGCTCCTTCCAGTTCCTCATTGTGCACTAATTTGCATTAGTCTATTTCATAAAGTCCTCTCAAAATGTACTTTTGAAAACTTTTACACTGCAACGCTCTAATGCAAATCAACGCCATCAACATCCATTAACGCCAACCTTCTCTGTGAACAGAAGTAGGTGGAGTAGCCAAGATTTTTTTCTCAGATAAGAGGCACTACTTGAACATATTTTCACTCAAGTAAAAGTAAAACGGATTAAAAATGTATTTGGTTAAAAGGTAACTCCAGAACAGAGTAACTGATCAAAACTTTGATCACTTAATATTTTAAAAAAATCACATCGTTAGATAAACCAAAACCTAAAGTTATGTGGAAATCTTGTTTCCACATATGTGTTGGTATTTTAAACGCCAAAATAAAAATAATCCCTATAAATAAGCACAAAACAACCAAGAGAAAGAGATGAACAAAAAAAAAGTCACTCGTCGTGGGTCGACTATCAAGAAATCTTTTATAGTAAGAGTAGCAATACTTCACAATAGGATTATTCAAGTAACATTAAAAATGCATTTATAAATTAAAAATGTACATCTACTCGAGTAGATAACCCTATGAAACCCTTTGTCTTCTCTGCCTTGGTGCTCAGAAAGGGGCCGGTTATCACCTGGACCTGTTCTGGGTGGCCATCCTGATTATAGTCTGCTCCTTCATGGGGTTGCCATGGTACGTAGCTGCTACCGTCATCTCCATCGCCCACATCGACTCTCTGAAAATGGAGACCCAGACCTCCGCCCCCGGAGAGCAGCCCAAGTTCCTGGGCGTCAGGTGAGTTGTTGTTTTCATTTTTATCTCTTTGCTCTATCATGTTTTTGACGTGTTTGTGAGAAGGATCTCACCAAGCGCTTCTATTAAAAATGTCATATTCTGATTTTTTTTTTTTTAATACATTTGTGGCATATGAATACACTCAGCATGTGAAAATCAAACTAATTTTGCTCAGGTCAGAAAAACATTTTTCCTAAAAAAAAATAAATAAATAATAAAAAGAAAAGTTCTGATCAGTTTCCATGACATCGTCGTTGGTCTCTACAGCTGATGACTGAAATTTCCGTAACATTGTTTTTGTGAACTTTTACCCCCTTTTACGTGCTCAGAACCCATCATAAAGTTTCCGAAGTCAGAGTCCTTGCATGTGAAAACTTTTAGGGTTTACAAATGACGCTGATTTTCCTATTTCTCCCCCCAAATCCTCATCCAGGGAACAAAGAGTCACTGGCATCTTTGTGTTCCTCCTGACGGGACTCTCCGTCTTCATGGCTCCCATCCTGAAGGTATTCCGTCCAGCTCCTAATTCCTTCATGGAAACGCGGATTACAGTCCGTCCCTTTTAGGACGAGCTCTCGTCACTTGTCTTTATTTTTAAAAAATTATTTAGAACCTTCCGTTCATCCGATTAGAAGCCCCTGTACCTGAACTAATTTGATGTGAAAAAAGGCACATTCATCAGGACTTTAAGCTCCAGTTGGAGAAGAGTGTAGAGTTTCCATTCCCTCATTAAGCTGGGAAAGAACCTGAGCAGAGGCTGTTGTTGGAGCTGCTGCTCCCCCTAGTGGCCATTTTGTTTTCCAGTCATGGAAAAGTAGTTTTTCCTCAAACTGTTGTCTAATCTGTTATCTGTGAGCTACTTTAAAGTATTCATACCTAAACTAACACACAAAACTATTATTTATTTACAATTTATCTTTAGCTACTGATACTACACTCATCTGCATGTATAAAGTGGATATGGTTTTTGCCTTGTTGTCTGCAGTTCATCCCGATGCCTGTCCTCTATGGCGTGTTCCTCTATATGGGTGTGGCGTCTCTCAATGGTGTCCAGGTGAGTTGCTTCACTCTGACTCGCATCGATGTTCAGCACTCAATTGTGAAAATGTCTCATAATACTGTTGTATCTTTAGCATCACCTGTTATTGTGTAGATTCTGGTCCGTTAGTGTTTAATGGATCAAAAGTCGGGTACTCTTGTCAGAATTGAAACCAAACAGCCGAACAGAGATTTGTGACGGGCTGGCCCTCCTTTTGTAAAACGACAGACTTTGTTCGCTGTTGCTTTTTACTTCCATTACAAGCAGTTTTGAACCAGTTCTCAGCCGCCAGCCTTTCTCTGAACGCTTTTGTGGGAAAAAAAAAAAAAAAAAAAACAACAGGAGTATTGACTTCTTTCTATTTCACTTTTCTTCATCTCCAACAAACCAACAGTTCATGGACCGTCTGCAGCTGCTCCTCATGCCAGCCAAGCACCAGCCGGACCTCATCTACCTGCGCCACGTCCCCCAGAGACGCATCCACCTCTTCACCTTCATCCAGGTCCTGTGCTTGGCTCTGCTCTGGATCCTCAAGTCCACCGTTGCCGCCATCATTTTCCCCGTCATGGTGAGGATTGCCTGATGTGTAGCCGAGTGACAACTGAAGCGCAAAGGACGGGGCCGGACCGTACGTCTGAAAAACGTACCACGAGAAAAGCGTGCTGTGTCGATTAAATGTCAATGTCAGTAATTGTTTATTAGGTTTTTTTTTTTTGTTTGAAATATCTGAAGTACTGTGACCTTTCCTGTTTTAGCCACGGTTTTCCACGGCGTTGTATATTTTAAGCCGTTACGAGGCACGGTGGCGAAAACCGAAATTGCTGCTGTGCACATTACTCGGTAGGTTGTTGCTAGGTAACCAAAGAGTGAGTTGATGCCACCAATCTAATCAAGAGAAGTAAAGCCGTCACAGCTTTTCCTCTGCCTACATCTTCAGAAATGTTTTGAGTAGAACTTCAGTAAATATCCTGTACATTGTGTTATTGACCGATACTGACAATGCGTTTATCGCGATACGTATTGCCACGGATTGATAAATTCTCCAACCTGATTTCCATGCGCTTCCGTTGGTAGATTTTGGCGTTAGTCGCCGTACGGAAGGCCATGGACTACGTGTTCTCCCAGCACGACCTCAGCTACCTGGACGACGTGATCCCGGAGAAGGACAAGAAAAAGAAGGAGGACGAGAAGAAGAAGAAAAACAAGAAGAAGGGAAGCATCGACAGTGAAATTGACTACGTAAGTAACAGTCGGCAGTACAAATGGGAGAAAAATGGCACTTTCTCTCGACTCCACTGTTGATGTGACGTGTCAGAAAGTAGCTCTCCAGCAGTTAATGTTGTCCCTCCGTCCTCCCACAGTCCGACTACCCCTACCATGAAAATATCCCCTCTATAAAAATCTCTATGGAGATGATGGAACAGGAGCCCATGTTGGGGGATAAATCTTTGGATAGTGAGTACCACTGGCCCGGGTTTGCTTCGCTCCCGCTAAGAGAGCTGCTCAGACTTTGCTTCTCGAAGCTTCTCCTGCCGCGCTCACCCTTTAGCTCTGACTCTGACTTCCTGCCCAGCTCAAACCGTTAGCGGATGAGTTCGTGTTGAAAAAATAAAGAAAAATAAAGCTTTGCACTGCTTGCTTCCTCTTTTTCCTTCTCCAGTTTTTGCTTCTGCAAGTCTAACTTGAAATTCAGGATTTTGCCAAAACATTTTTGCTGTTTTTTTCCCTCCTCAGGAGATTCGCCGCAAACTGTCCTTAACCCCCATTCACCGTGCTGAACACTACTTTGGCTCCCCCTCTGTGTAAGTGAGTACCATCCTCCTGTAGCACAGCTGTCTTGTTTTTACATTTAAAAAAAAAGACTTGCTTGTAATTATAACCTTTGAGTTAACAAAAGTAGGGCCGCAGATAGCGTTTTCTTTAGTTATCGATTGATCTACCAAATATTCTGGCGATTAATCGATTAATCGGATAAGTAAAACGGCCAATTCTGCAGATTTTTTATTTAAGATTTTTTTTTTATGCAATATAAAAAATACATTCAAATTCAATTCCTTTTTAAAATAAGAAAATATTTTATTGCGAAGGATGTGAAAAGAAAAAAGGATTTCTAACATCAACATGTGAAAAGCTCAGACATTAATGCTAATCTGTTGAATTTTATTTCATTTTTATTTTTTTTGATTGATTGATTGATTAATAATTGATATTAAAATATGCTTGATAAGAGATTTAATTTTTTTTTACAGAATTTGAAACTTGTGAAGTGAAACTACTATAGGAGTTCTGGGTAGAAGATATTTAAAATTATTTTGATCTAAACTTTGTTTTTTTCCTACAATTTTTGCTTAATTTACTCTGAGTGTTGTTCTTTTAGCAAATGGACATTTTTAATGTGTATACTCCCGCTAACGATTAATCGATTACTGACTAAGTTGACGATTATTTCAATAATTGGTTAATCGCGATTAATCATTTAAGCCCTAAGCAAAAATTTGCAAAAGTATCACCACAGACCCCCGATTTATCTCAGTTCTGGATTTGGACTGGACTCAAAAATTGCACAAGAGTTTATTGAGATGTGACAGACTAACAGTGGCTAGCTCGACATTGTTCTAGATCTTACTTTTAAAAAAATGAAACGCATTGAGGTCTGCGGTCGCAAAGTGACGAAATCCGAAGTAATCTGAGGGACGTGAAGACGGCGAGACGCTTCATGTCACTTTGCTTTTGTGTCTTTCTCCCAGTTTCGGCTGCGGTTCACACGGCTCACCTCAGATTCGGATCGACCGGGACGAGAACGGCTTCCTCGGCAGGAAGAGCTCTGAAACCGAACTGTGAAAGAAACGTGTACACAAACAACACAACACTGCAAACATCCTCTTATTTTATTTTATTTCATTTTAACTTGTATTTTATTACCACAGTGCCGATCCGTGGCGGTTATTTCTACGACAATTCACACGAGGATTTGAATCCGAATAGCCGGAAGTATTTCGTCTCAACACTTTGGTGGTACTGAGTTTTCAGCGTCGTCGGCTAAAAAACAAACAGAAGGTCATCTGACTTAACTTTTGAAAGTATGTCTCATTAATTAATTTATTAAACGTAACGTTTGTTGACATAAACAGAGGTCCTGAAAGCAATAGTAATTATATGATTTGCTAAAGTCAATTACGCTGCACATACCAATACCCAAAGTTTTAATTTATTATCATTATGAAACACTTGCATGCAAGTTTCTTTTCTTAGACAGAAATCTTCACCTGAACGTCACTGAGATCCACGTCTTCCGTTCACGTGTTGCGAACAAAACGGCCTACACAAAGTCATCTATGCAAAAGCCGCAAGCCGACTTATAAACGTTTTAACAGATTTGTTCCAACAAATCCAAAAATAAAACAATAAATAAATATAATAGCAGCTTCGTCTCAGCATCAACACGTTTCATCTTCTTTTTTTTTTCCAGTCTCACTTTCCTTTTTCTATATATTTATTGTTATATTTAAACTCACAGTAAAATAGCTTACTGGTTGGACTTCATGCAATAGTTTTTTTTCACTTTGTCTTCTCAGTGGTGTTTGTCCACTCATCTGTCGTTTCCCCCGTTTATGGAGTCCTAGGTGTTTGAAACCCTCACGTAGCTCTACCTCTTCTTCTCTTTAGGTGCCAGACATGTTTTTTTGTTTGTTTGTTTGTTTTTTTTTATGATTAAAATATTGTGCAATGGTTTCTGATCAAACACTAATCTGATGTATTCCGTATCCCCTCAATTTGGCACTGTATAAATGTCAGAATCATTTTGTGATCGATATAATTACTATTATAATTGTTTTTTTTGTTTTTTTTCTACCATTGTAAAAAGTGAAATAGCAAATGTGTGAAAGGGCAAATCCACCTGATTTAAAAAACAAAACAAAAACAAAAAAAACCCCAAGATAATACTTTGATGTTTGCATTTGAACAACTGAACATGGCATTAATATTAATCTATGGCAACTCGATGATATTTCAAACACTGAAGTCGAGGAGGAAATGATCATTGCGGCTCGTCTGATGAGTTCAGTGTAACGTTGGCGCGCGGGACAATCGATTCTTTGATTAGGTAGCTTTTATTTTACAATGTGATCTTATACAGAAGATTTGATTAATATTTAATCTTTAAATACTTTTTAGGTTGTAGTCTTTTTTTTTTTTTTTTTTTTTTTAATGATGCAAATTCAAATTCAGACCGGTTACTGCTTCATTGTCTTTTGGAGTAAAAAGTCAGACAAGATGTATACAGTGCTGCAAAATGTGTTTTTTGCTTTTTGGCCACATAAAAATGTGAGTGTTTCAGTTGTTCGCTGTCCTGCTGCATAACCCAAATTTACCTGACCTGAAGGTCATCTGGTTCTGTGAATTACTACACGCTGTTCAGGTCTTGAAGTCGCATTTTCCCTTTTTTTTTTTTCCTGAAATGCTCTGACAGCAGAAATAAAAAATGTGGTCAATCGCAGCGAATTCCCCCCTTTCTCATCGGGTTGGATCCTCTTAGAACTGGACCGATGATCTGAAACATGTGACTGAAAAGCCAAAACAAAAGAAACAATCAGCACTGTATTCTGATTTTCATTTAGCAAACACCTTTGCAATGGTCCGGCTCAATTATGCTCACCACCGGTACCAAACTGATTCATGCAAGGTTGATTAATATATATCTGTGTATTCGTGCATCCAAATCATTTGAGCTGTGTAAGCATATTTATTACTTCCAACTTTACGATATTCTCATGCACTCTGTTTTGTCTGTCATTTTTCTTGCTAAACGGCTCTGATTCATCTCTCACAGTACGTTTATTTTATTTTTTTTTATAAATGTGAAGCTAATGACTGTTAACGTAGCATTTTCTTTCCCCTCCCGATAAACCAGCCCGGGTCTTCCTCTTTGTTTCTGTAATCTGTACATCTTCTGCTTCCATAACTGTTATATTTATCATGCTGTGACACTGAAACCAGTTTTATGCCACGCATCGTGTGTGCAAAACTGTCAGGCTACTCCTAAGGAATTGAAGTGTTTTTCAATGAAGCAGTGATTTAAATGAGAGCAATAAAACAATCGGAATGATTCTTAAATGTGTTGTCGTCCCTTTCTTTAATATACATATATATATATATATA
>VMRN01000062.1:963126-975626 GCA_010277015.1 Poeciliopsis turrubarensis
TGTGTGTGTGTGTGTGTGTGTGTGTGTGTGTGTGTGTGTGTGTGTGTTTTAAAGAATGTGATTCATTGCTTGTAATGTCGTTGCTACAAAAACAAACCAGACAAGTAATGCATGACTGACAACCTTCATCAGTGCAGAATTTGAATCACACAGTAAAATCTGATTTGATTTTTTTTTTTTTTTTTTTTTCCTCACAGATTTCTTCTGTTTGTACCTTTGATCGCACGGAAATGTCTCGGCTGATCAAACGCAACCTGAGGAAACGCGTGATGTTCAAATGATCTCATCGAAAGCAATCCAGACCATCCAGACCAAATTGCTCCCTATAATAGCCGCAGCCTTGGCAACAACAACAACTACCATCAAGTTCTTTTTCTTTGCATAATTGGTTCAATTGGACAGTTTTTGTCTGGTCAAATTCTTGATGGTGTTCAAGTCCAGAATCTAGCTGCGCCTCCAACACAAGTGTATTGGAAAACTTTGTCAAAATTCCACTAATGTTGAATCGCCGAACACACACAATTTCGCAATGTCAAGTTTAAGCTAAATAACAAGCGCAATTAACACCTAAGGTTAGGACGTTTGTTCGCGCGCCAGTCGTCCTCCATCCCCTTCCTGTCGTCTTCTTCGTCGTATTTCCCCCCTCTAGTCGTAAGATCTGATTGTTGATCACTTGACATCCGGTGTGAAACAAGTATTCTCCTTTTTGCAAGACGCCTTATCCCAGCACAAGAAACTTCTAATTGAAAAACTTTTCTTTTTTCCTGAAACTGCTGTTTTTAGCAATAGCATTTTTGCTGGTAGCATGACGCAAAATTTCTTCCTGCGATTCCAACGAAAACGCAGCTTCTAGCCAGACACCTGGGGTCTGTTGAGCAGGTCAGAGGTCGACCTGTTGCCATGGACGGTGTCGCTGTCGGGCCCGAGTGCTCTTGGGCTTAAGACCACAAACAAACCTTGGCCGAGTGAGCTTTGCAGCACTGCTGTTCCTGGGCTTTTCACGTGGCTCACTGGATTCCTGGAGTCTTGGAGACGACAGGCGGAAGCCAGTAACCTTTTCTCATCTCTTCTTGCTCTTCACGACTGAGATCTGAGGTTTGTTTTAGCCAACGTCCTGTTGTCAGGCATTAAAAACATGATCCCTAATTAAAACTCTGTGACTAATTTATTCAGTGAGAAATCATTCAGAGCCGAACAAACCTGCCATTTGTTCTGTTAGCACAAAGCAGCACCGTTCACTCAGGAAGTGTCTCACCAAAAACCTGCCACCTCGGAGGCAGAGCTGAAAAAAAACGAATTCATGACAAGTCCGGACACAGACGAACAAGATGATTACATCTCAGCCATCGCCTCTTAAGAACACTGGAAAGGGGACATCATTGCACTTTCTTCTTCGAAAGATAAGATCCAGGCAAGAAATAAGAACTGATTCTGTTATAAATTGGGGGCACGTGGCTGAAATGTAGTTATTTTTGCGCGCAAGAACTCAAAAACAACCCACAACGTTGCACAAAAACGTTGCGTTGCAATAAATGGCAGTAACTCCAGCAGGGAGACAGATCAGACTGCGAGATCAGGAGCGGTGGAGACATTTTGTAAGGGCCCGTCTCTGTACGATGTCTTGGGTAAAAGCTGTGGTTTTAGGTTCACTTATGTCTGAGGTAGAATAAAACAACTTCATCGACACGTACGAATCAGTCGAAGGACGCAACGAAGCCGTTATTGAACTTTCAGGAGGCTCCATCGTTTCTCACCCTACTATCGATTCCAGCTGCTGGTCTGGGGGATTGTTCTCTCTGTCTTTCCCGGGGACGTTTTCATTCAGTTTCTGTGTCTCTTCTCACACCAACCAGATCCTACAATGACGGAGAACCCGGCCTATAACGCCACCTCAGAGGACCCGATCCTGTCCAGTGCCCCGGTGTTGCAGAGCAAGCCTTGGCCTCAGCAGAACATCACCTATGTGGATTTCTACCTCCACAAACCCGGCGTGGCCGCCGTCTTCACCGTTTCCTACCTGCTCATCTTTGCGGTGTGCATGGTCGGCAATGGGGTGGTGTGCTTCATCGTGCTGCGCAGCAGGAACATGCGCACCGTCACCAATCTGTTTATCCTCAACCTGGCCATCAGTGACCTGCTGGTGGGCATCTTCTGCATGCCGACCACACTTCTGGACAACATCATTACAGGTAACCGAGTTATATTCAGCTTTGCTAGCGGGAAACTACTCGAAAGCGATTTATGCTTCTTTCCAAAACGCTTCTCACCCTTTTCACGGGGCGGATGGGAAAGCAAACAGAGTTATTGAAGAGAAAAACATGTTTAGAATGGCCTAGTCGAAGTGCAGACCTAAATCAAATTGAGAATTTGTGGGAAAGCTTGAAATTGGCTGTTTATGTGTCAAACCTGTTTTTTAAAATTTAGCAAAAATACTTCAGTGTCTAGATAAGCACACCTATTAGAGTTGGAGATGGGCGGATTGATTCAAAATATTGATAATATCGATACCATATCAATATCAGGTTGATAGTGGCTTGGTAAGATAGATGCTTTAGTTTCAGATTCTGTTTTGAAATGCGATTTTATTTTTGTATTGTGGTTCCTCGGCTCCACCTCAGAAGAGATTTTGGTTTGATTTGCTCTTAAATCATAATTTTTTGGGGGAATTTATTTAGGAAAAACTGTGCTCCAATTATGCTTTTGTTTCAAAGTACTTTTTAGACACCTAAAAACTTTGTCTAAATTCTACCGTAAGTTTGAACAAAATAGTTCAAAGGAAAATCGACTAAAAACACCTGAAAGTCAGAAGTTTGACGATACATCAAAAGGTGTTTGTATCAGTATCGACATCGGCGATACCTGTCCCCGTATTCGCTTTATTTACCCGGATCGATACCAAAAAAAAAAATCAAGTATCACACACCTCTGGCGAGAGATATCCCCAAAACGCTGGCAGCTAAATGAAAACAAGAGCTAAAAGTTAAAACGTCTTTTTGAGGCGCGCTGCTATGACGGATGTTTCCGTTTCTGCAGGATGGCCTTTCGGTAGCATCGTGTGCAAACTGAGTGGGACGGTTCAAGGGATATCTGTGTCGGCGTCTGTATTCACCCTCGTTGCCATCGCTGTTGACAGGTGCGGGTTTGTCTTTCACCCCAACATCTGGAAGATTCTTGTCTGAGGCTTTTTGTTTTGTTTTGTTTTGAATGTCCTCTTTCGTCAGGTTCCGCTGCATCGTCTACCCTTTCAAGCAGAAGCTGACCATCGCCACCTCAAAGCTAATCATCGTCGTCATTTGGGTCCTTGCTGTGTTCATCATGTGCCCGTCGGGGGTCATGCTCCAGGTCACGAAGGAGCAGACGGTACGGATAGTCCTCGGTCCCAACAGCGACACTCGCCCGTTCTACTGGTGCCGGGAGAACTGGCCTAGTCAGGAGATGAGGAAGGTCTACACCACCGTTCTCTTCGCCAACATCTACCTCGCCCCGCTAAGTCTGATTGTCGTCATGTACGCGCGCATTGGCTTCACCCTCTTCAAGACCACCCTACCTCCAGCGAGGGGCAGCGGGAGCGCCCCATTGGAGGGCAGCGGCAACAACAAACTGAGCGCGGACGGGCGCCAGACGATCACGCGGAAGAAGAAGCGGGTGATAATGATGCTCCTGGTGGTGGCTTTGCTTTTCATCGTATCCTGGTTGCCCCTCTGGACCCTCATGATGCTGAGCGACTACGCCAGCTTGACGGAGCACCAGTACCGCGTCATCAACATCTACGTGTACCCGTTCGCTCACTGGCTGGCCTTCTTCAACAGCAGCATCAACCCCATCATCTACGGCTTCTTCAACGAGAACTTCCGCAAAGGCTTCCAGGCAGCGTTCAAGTTCCAGCTGTGCTCCGACGACGTCCTGCGCCAAAGGACCCTCTCTCACCGGATCAGAGGGAACGCCGTGCTCCCGGTCCACCCGACGGTGCCGAGCAGGCCGGCGTCCGGAGCCGGGTCGCTGTTTGTGGGCAACGGGACGTGCCAGGAGGGAAACGACGTCAGAGAGCAGGACCTGGTCATGGAGGACTTGGAAAAAGTTTCACAGATTTAGAGAGACTGGGGTGGTGCATGGCCTGAGCATGCTTCCTGAAGATCTGCAACCTAAAGATCCATAAACCCAAATTAAGCTCCTCTCATGTCTGCTGAATGTAACCTGACGTTATGTTAAATAAAGACTGTTATTGTGACTCATTGTTCACACCAAAGTTCCAAAATAAATATTTAGCTTCTAACTAAATTTAGTTTTGCCAAAACTAAATTGGCAAAACAATTGAAAACAAAACAATACGTTTGCGAAATAAAAAGTATCGGTGTCGGTATCAGGCTAAGTCGAATATTTAGCTTGTGCCTAATATTTATAAATGCCGGAACAACGTGGTGAAAAAGTGACTTTGAAAAATGAAAACCCTCATTTCGTTCAAATGAACCAAGTTGTTACTTTCCATCTTTCACTGTGACTTTAGAAACGGCACCTCATATGTCACCTGCTTCAAAAGCTAGCTGTTAAAATGATTTGTGTACAAAGTATTCTTTCTCTTCTGTTTGGAAATGTGGTTATTTGATGGTTTGAGACTCGAAAACTTCATAAAAGCCAACTGGTCCAGTTGAGCATCGGAACCTCAACCAGTTTGGTGAACAGCCAGACCCGGGAGGATTAGGTTTCATAACAGCCTCCCGAATTGCACTGAACAAACCAATATCATAGATATGTAAGAAAAAAATAAACAATGATATTTTTAGTCTACAAAACGTCAGGATTTAGGAGGTTTCCAACAAACCAATGCATAAAGAGCTGCTGAAGTGGCACAACAATTTTACCACTTGGGGGGGCAAAAAACCACCTTGGTGAACAATTCCAGGTTTTTGTTCTCTCAATACTCATCTAAACCCATTTTAGTCGGTTGCCATAGTGACGCCGTCAGGACCATCTCTGCCTAAAGCCGTCTGCCTTTCAAACTCTCGATGTTCTGAGTTCAGAAACAGATGTTTTGTTCAAGTAACTTCGTTTCTGATGAAACAGATGCCGTTGACACATTTTCCTCTGTTCTTATTGTTTGGTCACCAATGGCAACCAAATCTGTGGTCCGAGAGGGAGACGGTTTGCACCTTCGTTTCAAAACAATCGGTTCAATTGTCTTCAACGGTCGGAGACTCGATCAGTGGAGGCAAAGGGCAAGTTAACGTCCTGGAGAAGCAAAATCCAATGAAACTAAATGTGTGATTTGGGTATAATTTTGAATATTTACAGCTGCGTTATTTGTCGAAACTACTTGAGTTAAGTTTAAGGGTGCATATTACATAAAGGACAAAACAGACGATCCTTAGTGCCACAACACGAATAAAAGCTTCAAATATTAACCTGGAAATGATATGATGGCATGATTCGCAGATTTTTATTCTACTTAGGAATATTTGCATCAAACGAACAGTTTATATGAATCGGGGTAGGAAAAAGTACTAGCCGTGGATAACCAATGGACTGAACTACAAGAGATTACTATATTGTCTGAATCCATAAAAAAGTAGAGCTCAAATGATTTCCAAAGAAAAACTCATATTATTTAGACTTATGTCTTTTTTTTTTTTTTTTTTTTTTACTGCACCCGCCACGTTTATTTCAGTGTTTTCCTACTTTCCCGCAGTGCCATCAAAAAAAAGTCAAATGTATCTTTTCATATAAATGCAAATGACATGTTTTCAGTTTGGGTTTCGCATTAATAAGAATGTGAAGAAAACTTTTAATTGGCAGAACCCGACTTTGTGTTAATTTATCATTAGTAGACAATCACTTGAGTTTGTCTCATGCTTCACTTTGAGTCTACAGTACAATTGTGCACTTTGTTATTTGCGTCGTTTATGTTGCAGACGGCCTCTGGGTCTGAAAGAAAACACTGGGCTCCGTCACTACGGCGTGATAGAGCACAGCGTAAACGGTGAATCGTTCATGAGCTACATGCATAGAAATTATTCATTTAAAGGTTAATGCCTCTCACATCTTTGCACAGACCACCTTAAATCTTACCATGCTAACTGTTTTTCTGGACTGTAACTCCGACAGCGTGACCTCTGCGGTCCTGACACCTGCGTTCCTATTTTTAAGATTTGTATCGGCTCCATTTGTTGTTTTGGTCCATCAGTGTTTGTAAAATCTGCCTTGCTGGTGGTTCCTGCTTGCTCAGCAGCTTTTAGTTTAAATTTCAATTTGTTATCTTTAAACAATAAAGACAAACATCTGCCAATCACAAGATGCGCGTCTGCTGTTATTTTTGAAGTTTTTGAGGCTACATCGAGCGGAAAAAGTGATATGGGAGGGAATGTTTTTTCTTTTTAAAAAAAATAATTATAGTGCATATCGTTTGAGGATCTTTTTTCTGCTGTATAAAACTTTATCAAAACGCTCCGGTCATCGCTGTGGGCTGTTTCTGCTCTTCCGGAGCAATTTGTGGGTGTGTAAAAGGAGGAGTGCACAAATCGCGTTGGATACTGATTACACTGTCCGTGTGTGTGTGCGTGCGTGTGTGTGTGTGTGTGTGTGCATTTTTTTTAATATGATATGCAGAATATTTCACTGTCAGATCTGTTTCTATGTTCTGTCATGTTTTGTTCATCATCTCAAGAGGCGTGATGAAGAAAATAAATCGGCGTCTGAGGAAAGTTTCTCCATCTACACTGCAAAAAAAAAAAAAAAGTATGATAATACCAGCAGCTACAATTCGACATGTATAAATACTGTAAAATTCTGACACTTATACTGTATAAAAATTTGACCATCTTTATTCGGAGGCTCAATGACAAATTTAGTGCAATATGTCTAGAAATGCGAGAATCTTTTTGTTCTTCTTTGTTGTTGGTGGCACCTAAAATGTTGTGAAAACTTTAAAAGAATGAAAAGTCACTGAAAGTAGCACTTCCCACAACATATAGGAAAATTAAAGCTCACTCACGCACACATATAAATGTGTTAAAGAGAAGAATCCATTTGCTGAACCTTTCCTGTTTTTCCAAATCACACATAAAAATCTGTCAAAATGTTCCAACAATGCAGCGTGAAACACTCTGAGCGGCGAAAATTCATACAGATAAAATGCTCCGCGGGAAGACAATGGGGTGGAAACGTGTCAAAAACACAACGGAGGGAAAGAAGGGAGGACCTGGACGACCCGCAGCAGCTTTCCGGGCAATTCTGGCCGCCTTATCCAAGAGCTGTGGAGAACAGCCGAATGAATTCGGTGGTGTGCTCAGGGCCAGACGGCCTGCTGAGTGGTATGAAGCCTCACTGAGGTGATGCCTCAAGCAGCACCATGAAGGATTTGCTGTCGTTTTTAACCTCGTGACATTTTCCTCATATACCTCAGATCGGTATCTAAGGTAAACGACGTTTCTTTTGAGAGAAAAGCACGTCATATTTGTTCTCTATATTTGTTCTTCTGTGCTTGGCATCTTCCCACGTCATCTGAGTTGTCATGAGAACGTCTCTATAAACAACTTTTACATTCTGATCGCTATTCCTGGACGTGTTCTTGCGAGGGCTGAAACTTTATGCGGTTCGGTCACATAAACCAGCAGCAGAAGACGAGCCACGTTGCTTTTTCGTGCTTCGCACAGTGTGTGGGAATCGTCAGCGCCCTGCCATGAAAACTCGCCGCGGCCGTGACAGAGGCAAACACGTCTGACAAAATCGAGTGTGTTTTTCTGGAACAACTGACAGGTTCTCACAATGGACACCGACATGGCATGAAATAAAAAAAATAATCTAAAGCAATCACAGAGTGCCGTGTCGGGGATTTAAAAGTGGCACTCATCAAAACGTCTCGCGTCAACACCGACAAGGGGCAGGAATACAATCAAGTCATATTACAGGTGATTACAGAATCCCCCTGTGAATAAAGAGTGGGTTTCTTTGCGGTGGGTTTCCAGTGGGGGGTGGGGGGAGGAGAGGAAATGGATTGTCTCCGCAGCGGATTAAAGTCACCTTAAGGACCTGCTAAGCTACAGAAACCATTTTGAGCTTCCTGCGTCCAGCAGAACCTTTCTCTGTGCTGTTCCATTAGCCTGAACGTGTCATTTCACGTGCGATGTTCATTAAAGACACGTATGAGCCATTATGTTCCCCAGAGCTAGTAGCTGCGCAGCCGAATGGCCTTTTAGCTCCTCCGCTACTTGGAATTAATCTCTGAAGTTTGTTTATTCACTTCTAACAATGATTTATACATTAGATGAAAGAATCACATCTTAGACGGCACCTTGAATGGATTTGTTGACATTTTACTCTCATTCTACCCCCCCTCCTCCCCCCCCAAAAAAAGGATTTATTTTTAGTTTCAGCTGACAAAATTAGATTTTTTTTTTTTTTTTGGCAGAATAAATTAGCAGTAATTAAAGTAAAAATAAAATGCCTGGCAAGTCTCCCTTTGTGGCCGGGAAGCTACCGTTTCTGTAAATGTCCCAGGTGTGAAAGGATGACGACAAAACCATGATGAATTAAAAACAAAAATGGTCCCAATCTAAAACCAGTTGCTTTAAGTAAGTGACCTGAAGCTGAGCTCTTGGTCGTAATATGAACATTCAATAAGGAAACAGAGACATTTATTGGAATAGAGTAGAAAAGAGTGATTTTTTTTCCTCGTTACCAAAATGATAGTGAATGCTGTGGTCTTGCTCTTGTGCTAGAAGGTTAGAGATGGTTGACAAACTCACTTTTGAACCCTCTAAATAGCCGTTTTTGACCAATTTTGAACACACCCTTTATATTTTTGCCTTAAAAACCATTTACCTGCCTTGTTTGGTATAATTATTTTCAGCACAACTTCAGCTTTATGATTTAACAGTGTCTGAGGTAGAGTAAATTAAAATTTCGCATTTAGGTAATATATTAGATGACATTTTTGATTATCTTCATTCTCAGGAAGGATTAGCTGACATCTAATTGAATTCAGAGCAAACAAAGATGTTTTACGACAACCTTATTCTGCTGCCTGTTGTTAAACTGTCAGTTTGTGCTTTACACGAGTCACATTTTTGATGCAATGATAGTGAACGTGATGGAGACGTGATGAGCAGGAAGGACTTATTTTGATTGCAGAGACCAGTTTTCTATCCCGCGGCAGCCACTCATCGCTTGTGATTGGATCCGTTTTGCATCACGGATTCAGAGACATTGAGAGTCTTCAGGCGACGCGCTGGTGACGGACGGCAGCAGAGAGGCTGCAGCACAAAGTCACACGGATATTTTTGAGATACGATTGCAAAAAAAAAAAAACTTAAGCATCGGTTATGAATGTGTTGGTGTGGCAGAGCAGATCTCATGGTTTAGACATTCTGTCTTTGAGAAAACAGTATTTGGCGTGTTTATACTCGACATATTCAGCCAACAAAAACACACGTCTTACTTGGTTCTGCTTGATCATTTCTCACTTCATGAAATGTAATTTCTTACATTATAGTCAATGTAATAATTTCTCACACTGTCATTTAGATAAGAAAACGTTCCATCTAAATGTTGTCTGTCCTCTAACAGCTCTCTGGCCCCACCTATTGGAGAACTTGTGAAAACGCAGCTATCAGACACAAATTCATCAAACTGGGCAACAATTTGCTTTTAAATTGCAGCCTTGAAATACTTGAAGCTGTTATCAGGCAACAGATTGAACTGACGAGACAGTTATGTTTATTATGCTTGATATCTTTCTTGTTTTTTTTTTTAAATAAAAAGTTGGTAGCGCACTTAAAGAAATACCTTAATAAGCGCCTCTGAATAATTTGCCACTGCGTATTTAGGCCTTCGCTTTTGGTTTAGCAACTCCACAGAGTCAGTTTTCTTTTAATTCATACCATGTTTTAAGCTGATTTCTACAAACTCAAACAACAAACACGTTCTTTTTGTTTGTTTGTTTTTTTTTTGGTAAAATTTATTTCGTAGGGCGATACATGTTTGAAGAGATTGTCTTGACAATGAATCTGTCCAATTGCCCAACAACCAGGAGAGTACATGAAAGAAACTGAATGACTTTTCACACAAACTGTACACTATGTGAATATATTGTAGCACAAGGGTTCCACACGGAGACCCTTTGATAGACTAAAACTGACTCCACGAAGCGTCAGTGACAAAGTTCAAAGTTCAAACCATCGTTACTAGTTGAAAAGTGTTTTTTGTTGTTTTTTTTTTTTAACCAGAGATGCACCGAGAAATCTCCTGCTGACCCGAACCCACCGATTTTCAGTCTCATCACCCCCCCCCCCGTCCCCCTCTTGACGACGAGCTGGTCGGAAACGTAAAAATCCCACGCGATTTTTGATCATTGAACACACCACACCTGAAAACACTCTTGACAGGCAACACTGAGCAGAGATTATAAGTGAACTCAGTTTCCCACCAGTGAAGTGTTTAGGAGTCACAGGAAGCACGGCGATATAATGAGCTATTTGAAATATAAATGTTTTTTTTTTTTTTTTTTTTTTATTGACACGTTGAAATTAAAGCCATTGAAGTTTTGAGTCCATGAAGGCAGTACGACAACGTTGCTCCGTTTTGTCCCTTTTGGATCTCAGCTTGTGTCTGTAATTTGCAAATACTTGCAGCCTTTTGGAAACCTTGTGAAAACAAAACAAAAAGGGGATCTACATCATCTGGGAAGTCAAGCTTCAATACTATCCAGGCTAAAGGCTAATGTAAGATGCTAACGCTAGGCAAAAATTGCAAATGTTGTATTTAGTCTGGGTTTGTTTCTTTTGCAAATCCTCTTTCTCACACATGAGGCTTGACATTGTCTCCATGTTTTGAGTAACTAATGATCACTTATGGCAGAGGGGGGGGGGGGGGCTAGTAAAATCAATACTTAAAGAGAAATCGACACTGGTAGGTGAAGAAACTTCGCAGGACAATTTTAATCGGTGCATCTCCAGGCTCACGTTTTTACTCCCACTATGCTTTACCTCTATTTTCTTTTCTTTTTTTTTTTTTTATTATCATTGTTATTATTAAAGATACGTTATTTTAAAAATCCCCATGTAATTTACACAAACGTATTATGTTCACTTTGTTACAGTTTCTTTACAAAGTCTTCAGTCCTGCAAACTCGGGACGCACGCGGGCGGCCGCGGAGGAGCCGGATGAAATATCATGCTCCGAAAACACAATGAGGACACTTCATACAATCAAACATCCCGATTAGAAACAGTCGTCGAAATCTGTCTTTGACACGCGAGCCGCGAAAGCAATCGCAGATGAAAAGTGTGTGATTATTTGGAAGAGAGGAGCGAAGAGGGGCAGAGACAGCAGTCTGTGCAGCAGCGTGTGAGTCATCCGAAACGGAGGGGGGAAGAACAAAAAGGAAAAACAAAGCGTAGCTTCGTGAGAGCTAGTCTTTGAGTGGTTTCTCCACTTTTCATTTTTTCTGTTTTTTTTTTTTTTAGGACCATTCCTTGAATGACAATAATAAAAAAAGTGAAAGGGACGCGGCAGAGGAAAGGCATGAACGAGAATACGCATAAAAAAAAAAAAAAAAAAAGGGCCTTTCCTTTCAACCCTGATCTTTTGTGTTGTTGTCGTCTGGATCCTCTTCGCTGTCGAAGTCGCTGTGGAGGCTCTTGGCCATAGTGCTTATGTCTCTGTCCTCCTTCTTTAGCTGAACCGGTAACGGAGTCACTGGTTATGAAAAGGAGACAAAACAGAACTTATTAAATGGTCATTTCGTTCAGGACGCTATCGCCAAAACAGACAAATCACTGTCATCATCGTCAAGGTTCCCCCACCAGAAAGCTCGCCAAGCCCGGTGCTTTTTGAGCTAGAAGACTGTTTAAAGTCGAGAGTAAATTCCAAAATGTCACTTGATAATTATGTGTTATTGGAAGGTGAATATCTGAACGCCAATTGATATTCACCTCTAAAACCCTCTAAATAAACAAGCAACGCTGAGCCTGGTGGGGCCTTTGTGTCGGCGTTTAACACACTGGGGGAAATCCTGATCACGGCGCTCAAAAATAAAAAGCTTGTTCCGAATCATTTTGAACAAAAAGTGCAAAGCTCTCACCTGATTGGACGAAGTGGTCTTCAGCTCGTCCGCCGTGGTTGCCGTGAGCGGCGCTGCCGACGCTCTCCTTCCGCTCTTCGTCCGCGACGATTCTCTGCCTGGCGCTCTCGAACACCGACTTGATGACGATTGAATCCTCGTAGATCTGGAGTGGACAGGAAACAAGAGTTAGCCGGAGCCCAAGCTGTCGCTCAATCCGGTCGAGATGGAAAAACGACGTTTGCGACGACGACAGAGGAACGAAAACGGAGGACGGTCCGCCGGCCGGCGAGGGAGCTTCCGAGGTTTCACCTGGGATCCCTCCAGGTTGTAAGTCTGTGCGTTGTGACATAGAAGGAAGACGTCCTTTTCCAAATCCCCAACGCTTCTGTACTTGTGGTTACGGACACGCTCCTGTGAAGCAGGGGGGGAGGGGTGAAAAAAAAGT
>VMRN01000062.1:980626-1002962 GCA_010277015.1 Poeciliopsis turrubarensis
TTTACCTGAGCGCAGTGTGCCAGGCCGGCTGCCGGGATCGGCTGCAGCTGTTTGGAGGGGGAGTGTGGGGGTTTAGGGGTGGGGGGGTTGGGAAAAAAAAAAAAAAAAAGAAAGAAAGAAGAGAATTAGCAAAGCAGCATAGCGGCGTGTCTGCTGGTCTCTTCATCAGCTGATCACTCAGAAAGCGGAGCCCAGAAGGGGGGAGAATGAAAGCGCTGTGTGTGTGCGTGCGCGTGTGTGTGTTTTTCATACACAAATCAATGGGGCTGGGTATTTAAAAAAAAAAAGAGAGAGAGAGAGAAGAAGAAGAAGAAAAAAAGAGAAAAGATATTAATACCATACCCATCTCTTCTCCTTTCCTTTCTGCAGCTCTCGGGAGTGTTTTCCTTTCTTGATGGTGACAGGCCCAGTCAAGCTTGTCTCCTTCATTTTTGATTATTTTTTTTTCACCCCCAGATCTTTTTTTTTTTCTTTCTTTTTCTTGTCTTCCCACCCCCGCTGTTAAAAGTTACCCCCCCCTCCCCTTTTTTTAAAATTTACTTCTCTGTTTTTATTATTATTATTAATATTATTATTATGATGGTTATTATTTTAAAGGTGCAGCAACCTGCAGCCTGTGCATTTATATAGGCAGCCTGGAAATTATTCCAATTATTGCACGAGTGTTATTGACTCAAATTACACTTGACTCCCCTCTACCACAGCTGAGAGAGAGAGAGAGAGAGAGAGAGAGAGAGAGAGAGAGAGAGAAAAAGAGAGAGAGAGCGAGAGAGAGATGGTAGAGGGGGGTGTTGGCGAATGACTGAAAAATCTGCAGCACTGATCGCTGCTGGAGCTGAAACAATGGCAGGAAAGCAGCCCAGTTCGGGCTGCAATTCAAGCACATCTGGTTTCTGTGAAACAATTTGATTTTTTTCTTTTCTGTCTTTTCGTCCTCCAGCATGTTGTGCAAAAAAAAAAAAAAAAAAAAAAAACGCTCCGGCTCACACGACAGGAAAGTAGCTACATCGAAACCGAGGGGAAAAAGTTGATTTCCACAGTGACTCGAACCCCTGACAATGACATCAAAGTATTTCAAATCAGACGGACACGACTATGAGTAGTCGTCTGGCACGCAGGTCCTCTTCAGGTAGTTTCTACTGTTTGACCAGAGTGTTTCGGTGGAGAACATCTGCTGTAGGAGAACAAAAAACAACAACAACAACAACAACAACGGCACCAACACAAAGGCATTTTAAAGTTGGCAGCAGCTGCCAAAAAGCAATCGCCGCAAATAGTTTAGCGCCTTTGCGTCACTGTGCTGGAATGTTGACCCACTCTTCTTGTTTTCATTTGGCGACGCTGAAGGGTTTTCAAACACACGCATGATCCCGTTTAAGGTCCTGCACCCAGCATCCTAACTTAGATTAACACTTGGACATTAACTAGGCCCCTGCGAAACCTTTACTAATTCTTGTATTTATTTGTTTTTAGAGATATCCAGAGGCAGACGTGCTGTAGAGTTTCGTGAACTCGGATCAACTTTAGACTTTGCTTCCTGGACCTACTGAAGCCTAAATCGATATACTTAATACACACATTATCTCCTACGACTGCTTCTATCTCATAAGGCAGCAGGTCAAGCTGTTTGCACAAAACCGGTCTATTTCAGACGTCTGCACGCTGAGACCAAGCCAACAACACCAGTAGAGCGAGGTGCAGTCAACCGAAGAGTTGATCGCAAGGCGATCCATGGAGGCTTTGCTCGGGCCTGTTTTTCATTTTGTTGGGTTCTGGACTTTCATGCGGATTCCTGTGTTTTCAACCTTTCAGCCTCAGAGACTTGGAGCTGTAAAAGTGAACCAGTGGAAACGCGCAAATCGCTCTCAGCAGCCATGAACGGATGAATAGAAAGAAACCCCAGGACGTACTATTTGCTAGCAGTAATATGCACAAATTTGGCTTTATTACAACGAGAAAATGAATGTCTTCTCCAACATGCCTCGCCACAGAATACTATTAGAAAATCAACGCAGAGGGAAGGATGCATGAGCCACATAACTAACAGCAGTCATCACATAATAACCTCGGCTATTTCTGAGATGGCGTTAGAAGAGGCTTTTTAAAAAATGAATCTAAATTCATAATGTAGGGAACTTAAGAGGCCAGAATCAGCACAAACACGACAGAACCGAGCTAAAGGCGAGAACCTTTCTCGCAAAAGTTGAAATGGACCTTTTTGCGAGGGAAGCGAACTTAACACCACTCGGGTATGGAGTGTTTACTGTATTTACCATGGTCATACATTTGTCATTTGTTGCCCCATTTAAATGATTTAAAAGCGTTTCAGCTGCTTTCTCTAAGCAATTATTTAATGGCCACCAAAGTCTAGCAAATTCTGACTCACTCAAAACAAGATCTGAAACCTTCAGTTTTATAACAGGATAACGACGCGAGATAATTCATTTGTTACATTTTCTTGACATCTCTGACCTGCACAGTGCGCGGTGTGTTTTGCAAAAGACGCTAAACTGGTGAGCTGTGAGCGTGAAGACGGGCTGCGTGGCTCCCGGCCCTGAAATATAAGATGAAGCGAGTCAGACTTCTCGTGCTAATCATGCAGCACAGCAGCACATCTCCGAATGTAGTCCATATTCAGATACTGCGTCTTCTCCCCCCCGCCCCCTCCCGTCGAGAGCATAAAGGGATTCATTTGCATTTCTGGCATGAAATTATGAATTTTTTTTGCTGTTGTCGTTTTTATTCCTGGCCTGCCGGCTTGGCACGACTCGCTTTCAACTTGAGGCGAAAAGGTCACGCGAGCCGATGGGGTGACCTCGGCCAACGAGAGGTATTCGTCTCGGATCGACGCTCCAGGCCCCGCTTGCTCGAATCGGCTGTTGCCATGGCAACTGCAAATTTTTTTTGTTATTGGACCTTGTATATCATTGTGTTTTATTGCTGTTGCTGGGAAATGAGTCAGGCGGCTCGCTCTCAGTCGGAGACGCGCCATCTCTCAGGAATGGGGGAGAGGAGGAGGAGGGGGAGACACTGGCACGTTGGCAGGATTTCACACGTTTAATTGATATTTTTTTTGGTTTTTAAGAATAAATTTTTTTTTTATACATATATATAATAGACGCAAGGAGCACCTTAAAGCGTCTGGACAGAAGCTCAGTGTGTCGACGAAGAAAGACATGATTATTCTGACTCATTTATTCACCAACAGTCATGCTCATAAATACTGCATCTAATGTGGGACGCTCATTAAAATACAAAGATCTCCAGGGTACAGCTTGTCCCCTCCCCCATAAAAAAAAAAAAAAAAAAAAAATCATGAACGATGCAGAAGTTGCTGAAACGTAAAATTCACTTTTAACAAGGTGTCACACGAGCAGGGAGAGTGACTGGAGCATTTTGATCAGCGCTCTGTGCTGGGATTCGCAGTGTCAGGCCTCAAACCCAGTCAGTCAGAGCTGCTCTCCGAGGAGGTTTGAAAAACGAAAACGCCCCGTCACACCAACCCTATGAAATTGTCTGTGAAAGCGCTCAAGGAGACTAAAAAAGCCCGAGGCCAGGATGAGTCCAAGAGGACAATTCCCGCTGTCCGCGGGCGGGATTGTGGGAATGGAGCGATTAGGAGGTGAGAAGCCTGCAAACGCGGCTTCCGGGACGACAACTGTTGGGAGTCATGGGATTGCCTGCTGAAGGTCTCACACAGTCTGTGTTTAAAATGGCTGCACAATAAAGACGTTACAGTGCAGTTCCCAAAGGTGTTCATAACCTTTGAGCCCTGGAAACACCGTCCCTCCTGGCAACAACAAGGTGATAGTAACATCAAGCTGTTGGGATAATTTCATTCAGAAGAGATAGGGAAGTTTGTCAAAGTCAACACGCACACACACACACAAAAAGCTACAAAGTGGTGGAATGCTCAGAGCACACGTTTAAATGGCCTAGTCAAAGTCCAGATTTAAATTCCATTAGTAACTTTTTTTTTCCTGCGCCTTTGTGCTGGTCTGTCACACCACAAACTTCCACTGAAATAACCTGCGAGGAGCAAACAAAACAAACAAACAAAATAAAAGTATATGGTTTATTAAAAGACGAAATAAAAAAAAACTTGAGGCATCAATAAGCTGCAGAAATCCAACATAATTAATTATGCAAGAAAAAAGAACAAGGAGACGACTCATCTGTTCCTGCAGCCACATTTTCCAACCAAAAACAGAACAAAGGCCAAACCTTCTGCTTTCCAAGATTCATTTAATAGATTTAATAATATGACAAATCAAATACAAAATTACATTTTAAACAGACCAAAAAAAACTTATAATTACGTGGCTCTGGTAGCATGTTTAAATAATGTGAGAATAGGAAAAGATGCTAACTTTAGTACATGATAAGAAATGCTTTAAATACTTTCATGCCATCCAATAAAAGTTGCACTGTATTAAAGTATTTTCTAAGAAGAAAATACAAATACTTAATTGTATTGATTGAAACTGATCTAATCTATTATGACAAATCGTTAACTATGTTGCCATGCTGATATATATAGTGCAAATATGCACAGTCAAAAAAAATTGTGTCATTGTGCTAGTAGATAAAGAAAATAAAAACCCACTGTTGGTTTGTTGCTCGGGTTTTAAGAGTGAAAATGATGAAAACCCCGTCAGGTTTCGAAGATGCTCCATCCTCCTGAGGACGAGGGAAACCTGCCGCTGTGTCGAGCAGCTCCCTGGAGACATGATCCACAAATACAAGCACGTTATCTTGAGAAAAACAAACAAACAAAAAAAACAAAACAAATGAGCTCACAAATTAACCACATGCAGCAGGTTTCTGCCCCCCAAAGCGACCCGTATCCACGCTGACATCACACAGCGGCGCGTTGTTTACGCCGTTAATAATGGATGGAGGCGTTTATGGATTTTAAAGTTCATTCAGAAACGAGGGCCGACGGTGTTGTCACAAGATCACAACAACCCCAAGGAAGATAATAAAAAGAAAGCACAACTGATAGCTGCAGTTCCTGTAGGGAGGTCTGTCGGGATGCAGTCGGAGCTACGAGCGACACAGACTTCCTTCATGAGTTCATAATCATCATTTTTCAGCCATTGTGAGATTACTGCGTCTGGTTTCTTCTGGTGCAACATTATGACACGGGTCCTCACGTCGGTGACACAAAATCCGGATAAAATACGACGTGACTGCTCAAATTGCTGGCGCTTTGAAAAATATTGGATATTGTACACGAATAAGTCCACATATGGAAGTGGGGGTGTAAAGATCCGGATCGGGGCGTTCAGAGTACGGTGAAAAAATTAACACATATCGGTCGCATTTGGGCACAAAAAGTGGATTTGGGTCGTGTTTCCCTGCTGCTTAGTTTTGAGTACATTTGTTGACATCTCGGCTTACCGCTGTGCATCGGGAGAAGTTGGCGTGGGCGTAAAGCAGGACGGCGATGTCGTTGTGACCAGCTTCTAAAGCAACAGACAGGGCCGAGCTGTCGTCCTGTTGGCCCAGAGAATAACTCAAGTCACAATGTTTTAAAATACAGACAGGGTTGTCCAAATTTTGCCTGACAAAAAAAATGAGAAAAAAAATATAAACATCTCGAGAATCCCGTCACATTTCCGTCACTTGAACGGGATTTGTGGGAACCCTGTTCCTCTCAGCGTGACGCCAGCGCGCCGACAGCCGCCGTTGGAGGAAATGACTCACGCTGTCAGTCAGGGTGGCGTCGCAGTCGGGCTGCGCCAGCAGCAGTTTGACGATGTCGGCGTGGCCGTGCTCGCTGGCGCACATCAGCGCCGTGGAGCCCTCGTCGTCCTGCATGTTGACCTCTGCCCCCTGCGCCAGTAGAGCCCGAACCATGTCCAGCCTGCCGTGGCTCACAGCGAGCATCAGAGCCGTCTGACCGGCCTGCAGAGAAAAAATAAACACAACTCGCAAAGTTGTGTTTATTTTAATATTGAGCTCAACTCTCACAAATAGTGAGTAAACTAAAGCATCTTTCAAAAAGTCCACTAACTTTGACTACAGATAATTTTGATGTTAAGAGAAAGGCTAAAACAAACTGAAAGGATTGCACTAAAGCAACTTCAAAAGACAAATTTTTACATAAACAGGGTCATTAAAACGTAGATGCCGGGACAAGACATTCAATCTAAAAAATACTCAGCGTTTCGTCTTCTTTTTAAATTTGTCATAATGTAATTAAACCATAAAAAAGCACATTTGATTGTAATTCTACATCTTGAATTAGTCCGGCGCTGACCTGGATGGCCTTGGCGTTGACGTCTCCCTTAGAGAAGAGCTGCTCCACCACCCGCATGTCGTCAGGACGCTCCACGGCGGCGAGCGCAGCCAGCATCACGGGGGTGTAACCCGCTGCGTTCTGCTGATTCACGTTGCACACCTCTGTGGTGAGAAAAGAGACAACACCACCTTAGCGCGCTACGATACTCTGACTCAATCAAGTTTCAAAAGGCGGCAAGAAAAAGTGTGAAATCTAAGTAGATGGTAATATACCAGATCATTTCACTTGTAGCAAGACGTTTCATCTGCCTGTGGAGTTGAAGCTTTTTTATTGTTATAATATGATAATATACTTAAAACAAGCTCCCATATCTTGCTGAAAAGTTACAAGTTCATTATGTTCCATTTTAAGGATACTAAGATATTTGCACGGGAAACCAGAAACACTTTGTGAGATTTTGTGTTTGTTTGCATGTATAGCCGTTTTCTTAACATATACTGTAAGCTTTCTCTTCAGCAATAATTTAAAGACACAGCAAAAAAGCCAAAAAAACCCCCAAAAACAAATTAAAAAACAATGCGGCTGCGGTGTGACAAAACAGTTCGCTAAAGATAAGTTGGTCATTTGAAGCGTCAAACAACCTTGACACATCCCAGCTTCTCGTATTTCGTGACGGTCTGGACGTTTGCCAGTGACGGTCGGCTGATATTTCACTGCCAGCCTTTTCCGAGAGACATAATAATTGCGCTCACTCAGGAGAATGATTGATGCCTGGATGTGACATTGAAAAATAATTAGTTCCTAATATATTTATACTCTGCGCTTGCTTGTCTCAAATTGATTGGCTTCCGCAACCTGCAGCAGCGATGTTGTAAATCTGTCTGCCGCTTCCACTTACACGGCGGAGGCCCTGGATGGCCTTGCCTTGAGTTGTATGACCTTTGGGTTTCTTTGCAAGTCAGTCAAAAAAATCAATCAGTGCAAAAATAGAAGACAATTCATACTACTATATGCAGAAGTTACGAAATCTTTTTTGAAATGGGACGTAAAAATGGAAAAACAGGATTTGGATTCCGGAGACATCGGCTTGCCGAATTATCAATACCACTTCAACTCTTTCATATTTCGCCACATTAGAAGCTCAACTTTCCACGTATTTGTGCACTTTTTTCTATTCTGAAAATTTGGCACGGCTATGCATTCAGTCCCCCTGATTTACCGTATTTTCCGGACTATAAGTCGCAGGTTTTGTCCTAGTTTGGCCGGTGGCGAGACTCTGAAGCGACTTATGTGTGACATTATTATATCATATCACATGTTATTTTCACACTAAACCGCAAGAGGGCGCTCTAGGCCTGTGTTGATAATGTGTGTGGAAGAAGCTACCTCCAGAGTTAGCGCAGTTGTTTACAAGCGACACCGAAGATGAACATTCAGTGATTTGGAGAGACATGGTTGGTTTGGTAAACTTGTTAACATGTTATTTTTGCAATAGTTATCTGAGTAACTCTTAATATGTGAACATACCAGGCACGTTCTCAGTTTTTTTTATGCGTTGTGTAACGTTAGCATACCATACAGTTAATCAGCTTCTTATTGCCTCTATTCTATTTTCATTTTAAATGCCTTTCAAGATGACATGTCTGTTCTTGGTGTTGGATTTTCCCAAATAAATTTCCCCCAAAAATGCGACTTATAGTCCAGAGAATACGGTAATACTTAGAAGGGAAAAAAACTTTTATCACTGTTACAGCTCCAACTCTTCTGAGATTATGACATGAGTGTTTGTGTTTGTGAACAGGGATTATTGGTTTATACCACAGATAACTTACATTGATTTCATTTTTGCAGTTATCAATGCAAAGGAAAATAAGCACAGAGGCATGCCACAATTTAAGATAAAAACAGCAATTAATTTTCTATACACTTAAGTTTCAAATAAAATTTTACTATCCAAATTATTTGAAGTGAATCGTATAAGAATGTGTACATATTAGAGTAGCTTAGTACTACATTATATGGGAGCATTATGCTACAATACGCCTGTAAATGTTCAGCCATGCAGTGAAAATATGGGTTCATTGCTAAGGTTAGCTTTTAAAGGAAACATTTATGCACCTGCATCAAGCAATTTCTTGACAACACCAAAGTTGGAGTGAGACACGCTGTAGTGTAGCGCTGTGTTTCCATTGCCATCAGCCATGTTGACTACGTGTTGCAACACTGAGGGTGAAATCATCTGGAACGCAGACAAGTACTCCCCTACTGTGTCAGGAGCGGCCGACTTCTGGCTGGAAACGGAGAACCACTCTTGCTGGAGCGAGCATAGGCAATCCTGCTGCAAGGGAGAAAAGAGGAAGACATAGGAAAAAAAAATAACATACGTCTGAACACTTTCGGGATTTATTTCGCAAAGCAAACCAGATTTTGGATGAAAAAGTGACATTTGGTTGGCATGCGACTGAGACAAACCAGAAAAGGAGCCAAAAGAGCTGATGGATGTAGAAAGATGAGATTAAAAGATGCATTTGAGAAAAGCTGCAGACGTGCTGATGAATCTCCACTCTTTAATAACATACCAGTTCTCGGCTGGACATGGCCGGGTTCTCGCTCAGGTGCATCTTTAAATCTTGGCACGCAGAAAACATCCTTTCACTCAGATTGCATCTGGAAAATAGCAAAGTTAGTTTTGGTCAGAAGAAAACTTCACATGAAAATCAATTTGATGCTGCTTTACGTTGTTGAAAGTTTGTAACTCCCTAAAACTCACACAAACACTTTCTCCATTACCTGTGTTGTCTAGGTAATTTAAAACTGCCTTTTGATCCTTTGTTAGAGCCATCTTTTCCTTTTTTTGCTCGCCATCCATCTTGAGAAACCTTTCCAAAGGTGTCGCTTCCTCTTCCTTCTCTTTCCTCGTGCTCGAAAGCGGATGCCGGCTCCAATCTGTCGAACCAAGGCGATACGTCAAAGCTAACTTGAATTAATTCATCACCACCGTTTGAGGACTTCAGCTGTAAAACCTTCCTGGAAGTTAAAAACTTACCCTGCAGACACCTTCATAAATTTCATGCTTTTTCTGTTGCTGCTGTGGTTTTCAGCACCCTGTTTCTTCATGGCAGACCACGACTTGGAGGCATTAGCTGACCTGTCTGGAAGTTAAAAACACAGGCCTCCACTCTTAGGATTTTACTGCATTCGTGAACGTCCGCTGCTCACATACAAAAGCAATTTAACTGCATTCCAACTCCCCAAAAGGTTTTATCCAAGAAAACAATAACAATAACCATAAGCCTGTCTGTTTGTAAAGTACAAACATTTTAAATAATGGTATTTTACATCTTTCTTATGTAATGTAATATGTGTCATACTGTGCTGTGTGCGACAGAATACGAGAATTTCATTTTCTAAAAATAAAGTGAGAGCTGCTTTGCTCTCACTTCCGCCTGAGTTGTCGACCAAAGCTAAATGTTAGCAGCATAACGTCCAGTTTTCAAGTTCGACCTGGGAGGATTTCAATTATTGATGATAATGCCTGGGTCTTTGTCGTTTTTTGGGGATCAATAAGCATCCTTAAAATGACTGGCGCGATGTCTGGAGTGCGGCAGCTTTTCTCCTCCCGGAGCTGCTGCCAGGCTGCCATTCAGAGCGAACAGAAAGAAGAGCACTGCAGGTGTATTAATGCAGGTGAGCGGATAGACTGAACACTGCTGCACTGTTCAGTCCATCTGTAAACTTGTAGTGAATCCAATAACCTCTAACTCACTTTAATTGATAAGACATGTATATGATTGACCAAAAACAAACAACAAAAGCGAAAAATGTAAAATTTTTAACAATTTTTTCCAATAAATATCTAAATCTAAAAAGTGTGGCCTGCGTCAGCCACATTTTTGGCAGCAATTTTGGTCAGCTTTGCACCAACAGAGTCTGAATTTTTCGCCTAAACATTTCAGGTTCAGTAAGTTTGGACGTAGTGCGACAGCATGAAGCTGCTACTAACATTAATGACGGTGTGTTCAGGGTCCATACTTAGTTTTCTCACACAGATGGGATCTTTTTTTTAATTTTTTTTTTTTTATGTAAGCCAAAATGTTCATTTTTGGGTTTCATTTGAGACTCAAGCATTGTTCCACATGTTCATTTTACCTGCTATGTGGATTATATTAAAACTACAATTAGAACTTGGCAGAAATCGTCTCTAGATGTCTGTTTAGGTTATTGACCAATGATGGATTGAAAAATGAGACGTTCAAAGCCTGAATATTGAACCCATTTGGAGGAACTAGATTTTCTAAAGCAAATCACATTAATGGAGACTTAATCTATATAAATGCGACACTCCATAGACTGTAGCTTCCATACGTTGTGATGGTCTACCACATTAATCTGTAGTTGCAATGCGTCAAAATGCCGACAAATTCTCATAGGTATGTGCTGTATTGATCTGGATCTTCTGAGATTTTGTTTAGGTCTACACTTCTAATAATCATGCATTTCAAAACAAACTCAGTCAGCCTTGATGTCACGCAATCGCTAAAATTCTTCCACGTCAAGAAAAGAGAGAAACCGTTTCCAGACACCAGTTCCTCCTACGAAGCCCTTTTAATTTTAGATCCAAAGCCACAAACTGCTATGTGGGACACGACGGACTCCAAAACCAAATATCATTCCAAACATTACAAGTGCATGCCACAGGCCAAACCAAAGGGAGCCACATTCCCGGATCTTTAAACAGCTTTATACTGCATTGTGAAAAACCTTCAAGCCTGACTCATTAGCATTGGACAAAGGAGATAAAACCGGGACACACAGTGTAGGACATACGTAAACAAAAACGACTCTGCTTGCCTTGTACTGCGGAGGCTGCTTGTTGCTCTAACATTTTTATCATTTTCTTCACCTCTGATTCATTACCCTCTTGTTGGGAGACTTCTGAGTGTTCTTTGGAGACATTTAAAGGCTGAGACGGGGAAAGCAAATCTGTGTCACAGCAGAGAAAGCAGGAGGAAAGATTAGCATCAAAATGACACGAGTGATAAACAATGCATTTTACATATCAGGGCTTTTACAGGGCCTCTCAAAAGTGTAGGGTTAGGGCTCGGGTTGTCAAATTCCAGATGTAACAAATAAAAATATAAGGTGACACAACATAAAGAGTTGCAAAGAGGGACAAATAACATAAAAAAAAAGGTGCAATAATCTGGTTTTATACGTTGCACACAATTGAAATAGTATCTTGTCGAAGTACATTTTAATGTAATTTCCATATTTTGTCTTTGAGATCTTACATCTCAAATTGAAATTTATTTGTAAGCACATTTCAAAACATAAGTGGCCCAAATTTCTGCACATGTAAGACAATTTAGAAAGACAAAATAGAAATGAAAAAGAAACGACGTAAAAAAAAAGAAAAGAAAAAGCAAATGCCAGGACACAAGTAAACATGGAACAGGACAAAATAATAATGCAATAAATTACAGAGAATCTAATTAACATAAAATACAGCCTGCCTGACCTTGTAGGATTTTACAAAAAAAAAAATCTAATTAATTCCTGTAAAGGCATCAGTCAGAAGAAGGGCATAAAGTTATTCAGCCTTGTACTATATAGTGACGTAAAGATATTCCTTAACACTGAGAAAAAGCTGGGACCACAGTGTTTTATCCAGAATTGCTGAAAACACCAGATGGAAACTGGTAGGAAGTCTGACAGCAACAGTGACATTTCACAATGTTATTGATTTTGTTCAGCATGTAATCTTCTGTTTTCTCCACAATAAAGATTGAAATTACAGAAGGAAAACAGCAGCATTTTCTTCCAAAGAGAACAGCCGGCCTATAAAATCTTTTAATACCTGGTGGGATGATGTGTTATGGTTTGAACAGGGAAAAAAACTAATCTTTTTGTCCTGTTAAGTGTTTTCAGCTCTGTGCACCATATTTTTGACGACACACAAAGTAAAAAAGAAAATGGTGATGATCAACATAATCAAGTTTCATGATGGGTCCGAAGCATCACAAGAGAATAAAGGTTTTCAAATGGCCAAAATTCAGAACTACATCCGAGAACTCTTCCAGGGTCATCCGAAGATGGTCTGTGGACAAGAGTTGTCCTCGCAACAAAACCTTTCTAACGTAGATTAGAAAGACATCACCAAGTTAAGTTGTGGCAGACTGATAAACTCCAACAAAAGAAGTTTGATTGGTGACATAAATCAAAAAGTGTCAAGTGAACTTTTAATGAAAGTGTGTACGCTCTTGAGAGTGGTCTCTTTGAATATGTACCAGAGCAATTACCAACACATACCACAAACATTAAAAGAAATATGTTAAGCAATAAATTGGAGCCTCTATCGTTTTACCTGTTGGATGAGAGGTGAATCGATGTATCACTGCCTCTCCTTCTGTCATACTTTTGAAATTGCTCAGTGGTTTGGAGCTGGGGTAATGGTCACTTTGGTCCCCTGTGAGAAGGTCTCCATGGTCCTTTAAGAGCCTGTGCATCTTCTCTATGTAATGGTTGAGTTCATGATCCCACTGAAATTGTGACAACTGCTGGAACTTTGGCTTAGGTGCACAAGATGACACAGAAAAATCCCGTATCCTACCGTCTCCCACACCTATGCTCCTTGTCTTGATAGGGTCAGGAATATGAGATGGTCCGGAGGCCATGTTGCGTGTTTTCAGTCCCACAAGGAAATTCTCGTAAATGTTTGTTAACCCAACGCCACAGTCTCGGGTTGACTTGCTCACTGTGTCTAGTGGCAATTTTGAATAACACTCTGAATTTGCTGTATTTACACCAACTGTGCGGGTTTCCGTTGTGCAAATAATCCCTCCAACCCCACTGCCAACAGATATGGTCCGAGTGAACGTGTGGCTGGTGTTGGTGTGCTTGTCGTGCTTGCTGAGGAGTGTGTTTGTGCTGGAGTCATTGCTGAAGGTTTGACTGGTGTTGGTGAAGCGAGACACTGAACTGGATACTGTATTGGTACGCTGGGAAGCCATTTGGGGTGATGCCAGTATTCCCTGATCGACTCTTCTGATTGAGTCTGTGGTAATACCTTGGGAAATCATTTCCTTTGACTCGCAAATAGTCAAGTCAACAGAGTAGGCCCCACAAGCCACAGAATGACACTTCACTTTTTCTTTCTGAAACACGAGCTTTTCTAGTGGTAACTCCGTGTTGCTTTCGGCATTAGACAGCTTTATATCTGTCCCAACTCCCACTGTGTTTGTGAAAACTTGCATTCCAACAGCTTTTTCACTGGTCTCCACTCTCTCCCTGATCTCCCAGTGGCTCATGGGAACATCCAGGCCTGTACAAATATCCGTCATTTCAGGCTTGCAAGATACCCCCACAGTTTTTGTTTCTGTGGCTTCACCAGTGCTGGCATCTTGAAACTCTTTGTGATTACCAACTCCCTGACTTTGAGTGAACGGTCTTGTTGTTGTGCCTACACTTGCAGTGTGCGGCTTAGCAAAGCAGGTCTTGTCAACACGGTTCCTGGCTCCGGCTGCCTGAAGTTCCAGTTTTAGACGGGTCAACTCTGTCTGAAGAGCTGATTCTTTTAACTCGGTTTCTAACTGGGAAATCCTCTCCTTTAAGGCAGCATTTAGTAGTTGCTGGGCTTCAAGCTCTGCTTCATGTTTTGTGTGAATTCCAAGACTGACTTCAGTCACTTCTGTTGCAATGGATCTGGTTTCTACTCGGTCTGTGTGCACAGATTTGTTTTCTTTTGAGGTTTTAGATGAAGTCGTTTTCATATCGATGTCAGTTTTAATGCCAATAGAGTTAGTAGTATTTTTGTGCAATAGACTTTGCCCTTTTTCTTGCCATGAAAGCATATGTCCTCCTTTGATGGTTCTTTCCAAAGCCTGCATCTCTTCAGTGAGTTCCCTGAACTCTCTAAAGTCAGTGTAAACATTTTCATTGGTCGCTTCGGTCTCTGCTTCAGTGTGCCGTTTATTCTCAAAGTCATTCCCATCTTCTCCAAGACATGTTTTCCAGGTCATGTCGTTTACACTCTTGCTGTCACTCAGCTGAGAGACCATCTGCCTCTTTTCTTCCTGAAGGACAGATATTTTGACTTGAAGAATAGGAATGATTTTCACCTGCTCCTCCAACTCCTTTAGCTTTTTCAGAGCTACCACCATCTGATCACGGACATGTTGCAGGTGCATAGACCCAAGGATTGTAACTGGAGTGTTTCTGCCAGAACTCTGTGGGCTCAACTTCAGGCACCCGGTGCTGCCTCTGCTTCCGTGGGATGAGGAAAGGTGGGCACTCATATCATCATCAGGCTTGTTGCCATTGTTGTTCTGATTATACGCACCCAGGCCTGTGAAGGGTGAGTGTGACCCAGAAGGGCTTATGCCTCCAAAACTAGCTAGTCGGCGACGGGGAAGGGGTTGAGGTGGAGACTGGCTTATCTGTTTATGAGTCTCCAAGACTGTCTGTTCCACTCCGGGGCTTGGTCTTTGTGCAGCTGCGTTTCTCTCAGTTTGTTGAGGTTTTGGTTCTGCGTGTCTCTGAGAGTTGCCTGGACTGTCACTCTTGGAACGCCTGTCATCCAGTAAGGAACTATGTTGCGGAGGTAACGGAGGTCGACCTTTGGCCGAAGAAGACATGCCCAGTAATCTCGTGCCATCATTGCCAGGCAATGACAGGGACTCGGCAGAATGCACCAGGCCACTTGAAGCACCACTCTGTGTTTTTTCCACATCGTTCAGAACCCCTCTGGGCCTTCTTTTAAGGCTTAGGCGCTTCATAGTGATAATGTTTTGGATGCCACCCAAGTCCAACGGATAATGGGATTCAGTTCCCTGGTATTGAGGAAGACAATCTTCGCTCTTTTGACCTGTTGGGCCAAGAGCAGAGCTTTACTTTTCAGAAACATGTAAATACATTTCTAAAAACAAATAAAACTGAAGCAATCAGAGAAGGAACACAAGTTTATGGGATAAACATCTAAGCAAACAGTACATATATTAAATTTTTTATACTTGGTTCAAAATTTACTAAAAACTACACATTACAAAACAAAAATACAGCTTTGTCCTTACCTCAGCACGATGTGCTCCTCTATGCACATTGCTACTGAAGTCAAAAACCTACTTCCACCATGAACTGCTTTTGACCATAATCTCCGTTAGCCTAACCCACCAGAGGAGGAGGGACACAGGAAGACTTTCCACTCACACAGGCGCTGTTTTGAGCAGCCATTCCTTTGCAAAATGCTATGTCTCTCTACATAGACTGAATCCACTCTATAATTACTGCAAAAACTCTCCCTATAAATGCCCAGCCATTCTCTGTCTTGGCAAGTTTTGAAACCACAGACATCCCCCAATTATTTTAGACAGTGAGTAAACAAAAAGTAGAGCAACTACTTGAAACAATACACTTGCAACTTATTGCATTTGTATTTAATTTGCAAATGTTGCCTCAAACCAGAGGATTTCACATTCTTGTAAGCTCAGAATACAAATCTGTAATGTGATACCTGAACACACGTGAAACACATAGACATGTACAAATCATTCAGAAATGATTACGAACTGTAACACCTGAGATCAATACTAGAAAATCAATAATTACCTGGCACATCTCTCAGGATATAATTGTTTTGAGCCATAATGTCCGTTTACGTCCAATCCAACATCTGCATGTAAATACCGCACAAAGAAAGGAACGGTACACACACTTTGCTTTACATCACAGTTAGCAGTCCTTTCTCTTTTGTGTCCACTTTCTCTCTCTAAGCCCAGGTTCAATAACAGCTGACTGCACAATGCTTGCATAGCTGTAATGCAATCCCTGGCTAGGCTACATGATAGCTAATTCTGCAAAACACCTCTGAGGAATAGGCCAAGACTCGTGGCACAACTTCCATATCAATTTCTCATCAGTAAGCAGCTGCTGTTCTCAGCATTTAGAGGACTAGAGGATGTCTCCCTTTTACGTATATTCTTGGTTTAGTGATAGACTTAGTCAAAGGCTGCAGGGAATATAGCAACATTTCTAAAAATGTAAAACAATAAACTTATGTGAATTAATTAATAGTAAGCGAGCGAGAGATGTGGTATAAAAGTTAGCCAGAATTTTTTTAAAAAAAGGGCAATTCCTGACAGAACCAGACTTTATGGTCGGGTAACTAGGTTTGTATTTCCTCTCATTTGTCATTTCTTTAGCATGCAAGTCTGTGTTCGCGTCTGGCATATGGTTTTCAAATTTCCCTTCAGAAACAACTTGTCAGCTAGAAAAACTTGCTCAGAGAGTTTTTTCACCCGCCAAGTTATAAAGCAATAGCTTGAATATCTCTTGTCTCTTTTGGGTTCAGGTTTTCCACAGCCATCAACACTAAATGCTGGAATGCTTAAACGTCGAAAATATATTCTTCATATTCAGGAGCGTGCACCGAAGTGAGAACTGTGAATTCAAATGTTATGCTTAGCTGGGGAAAAAAAATTAATAAAAAGATTTTTAAAAAATCCTACTCTCCCAGTGATGATCATTCAAATTTTAAACAATGTTATGACAAACTTTTTTAGATACATGTCAGTGTGTCAAAAAACACATACACACGCGTACACACAAAAAACACTCTTAGGAGTGTTTTTTTTTAATTTTTTTTTTTTATCTCTGCTAGTTGAGAAACTTTTTAAAGGAGCCTTCACTTCAGCCAGTGAAGGCAGAAGTTGTTCTGATTATACAAGTTGTTTTTATATACAATAAGGTTTGAAAATATATTAATAATAATAATAATTAATAATAAACCCTCTCTCTTGTATACTGCCTGAACCTGTTGCCTTGTGGCCATAACTCAACCACTACCAGGTTTGAGCCTCTTACAGGGTTAGCTCTCAGTGACGCTAAAACTCACCTGCGTAGCAACAGGACAGGGTGGAAGCTCGCGCCCCACTAGTGTGAAGCAAACCATAAAACTCTAGTTTTTAAATAACTCAGGACCCGAGGGGGGGGGAAACCAGTCACAGAGCGCCGTCAGTGTGCGGAGGAAACCTCTACGTTGTCGCATTTCGTCTTTTCACCTACGTTTTTGCCCATTAGCCCTCACTTTAACAAAGTTTTCTCATCCCTCCTCCTTCCCCCCCACACCCTGCCCAAGTGGAGAGGTCCGTCACTGCGCCTGCGCAGACGACAAAAGGCGCTGCTGGCAGGGAGGCGTCTCGTGTGAGGAGCGATGGTGAAATATTCATCAGCTCCGCTCTCAAAGCGTGCGCTGTCTCTGTGGCTCTGTTGAGACGCTGTGGTCACCTTTACGATGGGAGAATTAAAAATCCCGACAATAAAATCCAACTCTATGTCGATCTGGGAAATAAATCGAAGCTCGTTTGTCAGATTAAGAGCCTTGGAGGATGATAGTTATCAAGCATATTTTTAATCAGAGTTTTCATTTGTGTAAAAATAGACAAATGTGTTTTTGTCAGCTGTTAGAAAATGATCTTTTTTTTTTTTTAATTAATAGCTTGAACGCATCAGTCTGTCTGCAATGAATATTTCGTGAATTGAATAACTAAACTCAAAGGACTTTTCAATGTTATGCAGATTTATTGAAGGTGCCTGGCGTAAACAAATAAATAAACAACAACAACAATAATAATAATTATTATTATTCCGATAGTAATCATAGTAGTATATGATATATTATATGAATATTATTTATTTATTTTTACCCCATTCATTCAGTTATGATCCACTGTGAACAGCGACATCGTGTGGACAAGTTTTGCAAATACTCTTCTGGAAGGTTTTTAGCATTTCAGTGTGGCGTTTTCTGTGTGTTTTTTTTCCAATTTGCTAATTTTACCAGCTTTTAAATCTGTCCTGCTTTTAACTTATGTATTTATTTTTTTAAAGATTGATTTATACATTTATTTTGCCCGTTAAGTTTATTAAAAATCCCATCTAGAAATTCACTTTCAACCAGACGGTGAACAGACCAGTCAGTCATTATCTCATGGGGTCGTCTTAAGTTCAAAGTTCAATGTAAGTGTTGTGTTGTGAAGCAGGTTCCAGGCCTGTTGTGTGATAAGACCCAAATAATCGTATGATCTATGCAAATGATGCTTCCTTGCTCCTTTTTTATCTATTCACTGCAAATGGACGGTCCGGTGAGCCGATAACCTGCACACCGAGAAACCATTCAAGCCAAATGCACCTCAAACTTTAGACTTTTTCGGGATCATGCTGTGAAAAGCAACATTGAGCAGATTGCAAGGCTGATTGAGAAAAGTGCTGACTTGGGATGTCTGGGGGTTTGAATCTAAATGTGTGCTATGTTCGCAAAACACTTTTTGAACTGTTCAATATGTACAAGAGCTGCTTTAAAAAAAAAAAAAAACACATCCACTATCTGTGGACTTTGCTCTTTCACAATGTTGATGAAATCGACCTCTACCTGTTAGACATGTCACTTGTGATTGGCTGGAAGAGCTGCACGCCCCTCTAACATCTGAACTGCTCTGGAGTCCACTTTTAACGCTGAACACACTCTTTCCTCGGCCCCTTTGAGCTTTAGGTCACAGTCCCAGCGGGCCAGCCAGCCAGCAGAATGTCCGATAGAGGAGCTTTCGACACCAACGTGGTGACCCTCACCAGGTTTGTTCTGGAGGAAGGCAGGAAGGCCCAAGGAACGGGAGAACTGACGACCCTGCTGAACTCCATCTGCACCGCTGTCAAAGCTATTTCCTCTGCAGTCAGGAAGGCTGGGATTGCTAACCTGTGAGTAGCACTCAACATCTTACTCAAAGCAATGAAGTATTGCAAAAAAATGCGCATTCATTTCTTGTGAGCTCTGACATTTTTGCAATTTACATTGCAGCTCTCTGTCCAATGAACCGGTTTTAGTCAATATGAGAGCTTACTTAAACATTGTTTTAGTTTCCCCTGATAGGAGGGTCGACATGAAAATCGGCATGCAGTTTACCTTTGGTCAGGGGACGAGTTCAAACTCTAAACATGCCGTACGCAACCCCTGGGTTCAGAGGTCGAGGACATGATGGATTATCTTAACTCGTTACCGCAGAATATTTTGTTTTGCGTCGTTTCTGTCATTCAATATCTGACTAACTGACGTAAAAATTCAGCTTTTGCTGCAAAGGTAACTCCTCCGTTCTCCGGGTGCAGATACGGGATCGCTGGAAGCACCAACGTGACGGGCGACCAGGTGAAGAAGCTGGACGTCCTGTCCAACGACCTGGTGATCAACATGATCAAGTCGTCCTTCACCTCCTGCGTCCTGGTCTCAGAGGAAGACGAGAAAGCCATCATAGTGGAGCCAGATAAGAGAGTATGGGTGCAGCTATTATCAGAAGATTTCTTTGACCTCCCTCTTTGTAATGGTGACAGTTTTACCCGTCTTTCTGAAGGGAAAGTACATCGTCTGCTTTGACCCACTGGACGGATCCTCCAACATCGACTGTCTTGTCTCCATTGGCACAATCTTTGCCATCTACAGAAAGGTCAGTGAGGAACACATGCACTGCCTCCACATGCTGTTCAATGTTTGTCTCACGGCGCCTCCTTGTGGTAGAATAAGAGAAACAGTTCAGTTATTGCTGCTCTTCTGTCCCAAAGAACGATAAAACCACTGACGTACAGCAAATATTACAACCCCAAACATCAATGAGGATCTTTGGCATGTTTGACCTGACAGGTCAATTCAAGCAGGGGCATAACTGTGAGGTGAAAGGAAAGTTATATTACTTAAAAATACAGTTTAGGACTTTATTGCCTTGGCATTTCATTGACAGTAGAGACTCACTTGTCGCCTTGTAGAGTTTATGAGTCAAATAAAAGAGAAAAACAAATGAAGCTGGATGGAAAGAAAAACAAATAGTCATTTAAACAGATTATATGTTCTTTTTTCCTTGTCCACTCTGTGGTTTATTTTTCATATAAAGTCTCTTTACAGCTCCAGGAACAAAACGGTTTACATGCCCTTCTAACACTTATGTCCGTTTATGGTCCTGATTAACAATTACAAATATTGTAAGAGCACAAAACGCAGATAAGCACATTATTACTTTGCAGCGCTAACTAACAGTGTCATGGAGGATGCTGCTTACCTAGTTCCACTGATTTTCGTACCCGAAACTCGATTCATTTGGGTTTGATGTGTTGTTTCACAGATTTATGTTTTGACTTAACAGGTAACTAAAACACTGAGTTAAATTAAGTGTGAGCTCCACGGCTTCAGCAGCAATAACTGTGTCGATTTCACAGACAAAAACCTTCAGTTTGTACTACAGGGATGAGGCTTGTAATGGAAAACCACCACAATTTGAAATCGCGATGGTTTTACATCCCGTCAACCTTTGAAATTTGCCTCGGAAAGCGAAACAAAAGCCTCAATTTGCCAGAAATGTCCAGAACAGCGTTCGCGTTAATTAAGGCGTGTCGGTTTTCCCACGTCTCGGCGCCATTTTCTGAAAATTACCCCCCCCCCCCCCCCCCTTCCCCACACCACAGCTGGCGAGCCATGCGAGCAGGACGCCCTGCAGCCCGGCAGAAACATCGTAGCAGCTGGTTACGCCCTGTACGGCAGCGCCACCATGATGGTCATCTCCACTGGGCAGGGCGTGAACGGCTTCATGCTGGACCCCGTAAGACCTGAGATTCCTCCCGCTTAGACAAAGACTGGACGATTGCACCCAACACTAAAGTGTTGCGCTTCTCTCCAGGCAATCGGCGAGTTCATTTTGGTAGATCGAGACGTGAAAATCAAGAAGAAGGGAAAAATCTACAGTTTGAACGAAGGGTATGCACAGCATTTCTATCCGGACGTGACAGAGTACCTTCACAAGAAGAAGCACCCAGAGGTAAAGCCAATGCCAGCACAGCACACCCAGTCAGACTCCGGTGGTCATAAGCCGATGAGATATATTCATATTTGTAACACATACAACGTTTGAACTCTGGGAATCTTGCATCCAGGACGGCTCTGCGCCATACGGCAGCAGATATATTGGCTCAATGGTGGCAGATGTTCATCGAACGCTGGTGTACGGCGGGATCTTCTTATACCCTGCTAATGTCAAGAGTCCAAAGGGCAAGGTGAGGAAGCAGAGATCCTGAAAGCAAAATGATCTTCCTCAGGTAATCCTTGTGAAATTGATTCAAAAACCCAAGCAAAGCCGATTGTCCCGCCTTGTTTGTTCAGCTGAGGCTGCTGTATGAATGCAACCCCATGGCCTTCATCATGGAGCAGGCAGGAGGCAAGGCCACTACCGGGTCAGAGAGCGTTCTGGACATCCAGCCCACCAACATCCACCAGAGAGTGCCTGTCGTCTTGGGCTCCCCTGACGATGTACAAGAGTATCTTTCCATCTACAAGAAGCATAACAAATGAGGTACTCAGTCCTTCACCGACACTCGTAAAACCATAGAGCAGACGTCAACAAGAACACCGTCACATTGCTCAAATCTCTTTCCTCGCCTCTCTGTTCTTCGTCAGGTTCCCTCCAGTGGTCATAACTCATGTCAAGGCTGATAAAACGACCACGATACAAAACATCTGTTTTGTTATTACCCAATCGCTGGGCTGCACTGATAAAGAAACCAAACCCTTCCCGCTGGTGTTGCTGTTCTCAGAGAAGTTACCCTGCATTTTTTAAATAAAACAACCACATATCAGCAAGTTTTCTATGTGCAGTTTCTTTGTACTGAACGTTGTGTGAGTAATGACAAGTTATCCGTCTTTAATCTGTCCTTATAGAATACAGTCAAATTTGTAGTTGTACTGTGAATAAACGTGGAAAAGTTCAAGCTGCAAGAACACGCCTGTAAGTCGCTGCAGGTTTGAGAAAACTCAGATGTTTGCTGAGGGGAAAAGAAACGTTAATGCATGTTTACACACTGTGAAAAAAAAAAAGAAGCAACGGATACTTGAAAAAGTGGTTTGGTGATCGTCACGGGGAAACATCTGCTCCTCTGCACAGAAGCAAACACTAATTTTCTCTGACATAAACCTGGATGCCGTGCTGTGATGTAAAATAAACATGGTCTCACAAAGTTCTTGCAGCAAAAAAAAAAAAAAAAAAAAAAAAAAAAAAAAAAAAAAAA